>OZ010625.1:65397705-65617705 GCA_963932425.1 Athalia cordata
GGTTGGCTGATTATGTGGATCCTCGTACGATAACTCGACCGAACTGTGCCACAGCGTAGCCCTGCAGGTATATACGGTTGCTATTGAGACTGTAAGTAGAAATACACCTACCGCGGCGCAATCTCTGGATGGTTGCGACGAATAAACAAAAGCGCGTTGTGCAGGGGAGGTGCGGTACCATGCAAGAGATGGAATAAGACAGATAACGATCTTGCTCGAATCAACTCGCGTAGTCCACGATCCTTCGTTGTGACCGCACATGGTACGATGTCCTTAAAATTGTTCTTGGCTCACGCATATGTAATTAGACATCTTATACGTGGTACCGCCTCACAGACGTCGAGCGACTCGTATGCTCGAAGCGTCTCTATTAATTAGCCGCTCTGCGTCACGACGCGATGATATTGCGCCGCGTCTCTGGTTGTAGATTATACGTACCTACGTATACGTATGGATATTATGGTATATCAACGTTACGTAAGGTATAGCTAGGTATAGGTGATTTACGCGCACTTTGGTTGCTTCCGAAACAACCCGCGACGATCTCTTCCTCATCGGATGAGTATTATTTTGTTCCTTCTCTTCGCTCTGTTTCATTCATTTTTTCTATTTCATACTCATCTTTCTCGTGCACGATATGACTTTCATAATATTACATTATATGTACGTGTTAAACGGCGTGTCCGACTCGCATGGTACTCTCGCGATAACCGAATCGGGGAATTTCGTTTCCCGTCAATCCGAATTTAGAAATTTCAGATGGCTATCGAAAAAGAACACAACATAAAAGCTGATTCAAGTAAGACGGGTACCGTACGAAGTATACCCGATAAGCTAAAAATACGGCGTCGGCACTATATACCTATAGGTATACGTGTTATAGCGTCGTAAGTTGCTCCGATCGCAGGTGAAAGTCTCGAAGATTATACCGTCTCGATGTAATAATTGTTTCGAACGTGAAAGAACGAACCGATAACGCTGCCGCCGTTGTTGCAAATTGTTCATACCCTGCACCTCCCGATTGCACCGTCCCGAGTATCGAACTCACTTTGAATCCTCCTCGATAGGCGGAGTGATCAAAAAAATTGCCTGTTTCTCCTGGTTCAAAATTCTCATAAAAAGAATAAAAAATTTGATCAACGAATCCGATGATAATGCTTTTCCAAATTTTGTTTCTTATTCTTAATTTCCCCATGGGCGATTGGATGAATAATAAAATGTAGCCATGTTTGTTCGTTGATTTTTTGATTCATCGTCAGCTGCGTTATAAATACATCGCGACGCGTCGAACAAAGTTGAAAATTTAACAAATTAATTGATTTTCATATCACGTGCGTCCGTTGTAACAAAAGTGTGCATGCGTTTGTAAGATTCCGGCGTCTGACACTGCAGCGATGCAGCATACATGATGAATATGCAGTTGGTCCTGCGGGGTGAACCCTCCGAGGAGCGTTCGTATACCTGAGAAAGACCTGAGAAAGAATCGTAGAACTTCTAGACTGCAGGCTATACCACATTGTGTTATAACTAAAAAAAAAATAGTCAGTCTCTGGCAGGGAATGCGGGGAGGGGCTGATCAATCGATTCCTCCGCGGAGGGATTGGCAAATGAAATGATACGTCGTCGATGTACAAAATACATATATGTATAAGCGGTGCAGGTTAATAAAAAGAAAAGTACCGTCTGTTAATCGCGGGTGAAAAAGCGTAAGAATAACGTCCACGATCATAGGTATAATATACTTATATTAAACCTACACGGGTATATTATGACGAGTCTCGTGCCTCGGTATAATGATCTTCCGCACGTATATACATATATCTTTACACATGTGTATATACAATCATACATATATCTATATACAATGTATGTACAATGTACATGTGTATGCAAATATCTATGTGTACATATATGTGTACGTATATCGATATAATGCCTGTACAGAGGCACGCGGCAGTTAAAATTCTTTCCTCATCCTCTGGATCGTCCGTCCGACTATTTTCCGCTTAGTCCGCGCGCTCGTTCCTTCGTTCGTGATCCGCGTGCAGACCGCGCGTTCGTTAATCGTATACGTTGCGTGCGTCTAGCTCCGCGGAGCATTAATAAGTGACGGAGGTGAGTGACGAGGGGATATCACGGGGATTGTGAAATTTATCACCGTCTTTATGTATACCTATATATATACATATACATATACGCAGTACGTGTATGGGTGAAATACATACGATATATGTTCACTTTTCTAGGACTATATAATATAGATTCGCGGAGGAAGCGTTTATATTGAGGGAGAACCGCGTATACTTTGTCGTATTTCGGCAACGAATCGAGATCATAAATTCGGCAGGACGATCGAGGTGCGGGTGCGGGTGCAAATCGCTGAATCGATTCGGGTATACCGCAGGAACATATTCGCGCGTCGAAACGCGAGCGAACGTCACATATACATATATCTATGGTACGACGCGACCCGACCGCGACGCGACGGTAATAATCATCAACGGTTGGTATACCTATACCTACGTCCGTGCTTTCGAACGTAGCGTCGACGAGCCATCGATGAGCCATCCCCAAAATTGGGGGTAGCTTGTAGGGGTAGTTTACCTTCGGGGTTGCAACCGCTAAGCGACCGTGTGGCCTAACGGATAAGGCGTCGGACTTCGGATCCGAAGATTGCAGGTTCGAATCCTGTCACGGTCGAAAGGACTCGCTATATATATTTTGCTTCCTCTTCCCTTATACGTACACGCACCCGATCGTATGCATAACTATTCATCTATGGGTATGTATCTGAGAAATTTGATCACATCTTTTCTTGGAAGCAACATTTGGGAGTACGTATATCTGAACGAACAACCTTTACGTAAAATAAAAAAGGGAAAAATAGAAATGAGAGAAAATTAACATATTCGCTTGGCGGATGATCCAACACCGTGGCGTTGAAATCTGACAATTAAAACAAAGACGAGAGAAAAAAGGAAGAAGATCGAAATAAGTTTTTACCACTTTTCACCGTATCGGAGAGGCACGCCGTGAAAATAAGTTACCGTTGTCATCCGACTCAATAGCTCGCTTACATAATAATAATGAAGATAACGATACCGCGGTATAATATATATTTTTGATATTAACGATAACGTTAATGACGACGACGACGACGACGACGACGACGACGACGACGGTGTAACGTTGACGTGTACATTTGTCGCGAATCGTAAGGAAGTAGGAATGACGTGACATAAGCACGGATTCCAAAAGAGAAATTGATTTCACCGCGCTACGCAGGCGGCGTCTTTTTACGATCGCATATACGACATTCCCTGCATAAAAACCGAATATAGATACGTTATAACGATAATAAATTACACGATCCAACAGAAATATACACGCGACAATAATAATCTCTCTATTTCATTCCCTTTTTTCTCGTTCTTGCTCCTCACTATTTAATTTTCTTTATATTATATAGACGTCGTGTTGTTTCGCATATGTTTATGTATACGCGTATATCACGTAATATACTCCGGGTATACATATGAATACGTGCAACGTATTTATACGGTGCAGTCTGAACCGTGGAGAACGTGAAGCTGATTGACCTCTGACCCTGAGAGGGAGGCTCTCCATCCTTGGTGCCCGTCCCTCCGTCCGTCCGTTCGTTCGCGGCACCGCGGCACCGCGGCTAAAGAAAACCGAGGAAGAACGGAAGAAGATAACCAAGAGAGAAGACGGTGTTAGAGAGACAGCCTAATACTCTGCATTGTATGTATACACACCGCCGACAATATACATTACGGTATACTGTATACACGCACGCGGTATGGTACGCGGTACACCGTACTCGTATGCGTGGGAATATCTATGGTATAAGACGGTATAAGGTACGGGCAAGTACGGGGATCTCCGTCGTACCACAGATACCTATATTGAACTATATCTATGGTCGTACCAACTCGACGACTTCCAGCATTCGCAAGACCTTCGTACTCATATATACGCATGTATAGATACGATAATCTGTACGATTTTTCTAAAATATATATCGAGGGGCGAGAACCGGGACGGCGCGATCCTCGACAACCCGTATTATACGAATGTACGTGTAGAAAAAAGATTTCGATGTTGCTGATGTTTGACATTCTATTGAAAGAAAAGACATATACCTATGTGTATAAATAATCAAGTAACTTGGAAAACATACATATATATAGGTATACGTTGCGACGCGACGGCACGGAGGATATATGAAGAAAATGGAAAAAATGATATAGCATAGGTATAATATACCTGATATATGATTATGCCTATAGCATATAGTCCCGTATTAACGAGTCGATTTTTTAGCACTAAAAAAGTCAGACTATTTTTCTTATACGTTGAGTTTTGAAAATTGTCTAGCTAGACGAACGGCAGGAGGAAAACAGAAATCTATAGCCAGACACTCTCTGCACGAGCTGCAGATTAAAAATGACTCGTCGATATACCTATATTATATAGGTATAGTGAATATTATATGTGTGTATATATACAGGGTGTCCCAGAACCAAGTGCAAATTTTTTGAGGGATGATAGTAGGGGCCGAGCCGAGTCAATTCATGTATACATACAACATGTCATCTTCGAAGCACCGTTCTCAAGATATGACCGGTTCAAAAGTTGCGCTTGGCGCCGGAATGTAGGTAACCCGTGAAACTCACGGAAGACAATTTGCTGTGTTTAAACATATCTTATCGCTATTAGCAATCTTATGATTGTAGTAAAAATGTTCTTAGATTTGGTAAGCGCCATAATTCGCATCAACGATCGAGGGCGCGTAACAACCAGACTGCTGACCGATGAGTGCTGTGTAATTCCGGTGCAAAGCGCGACTTTTTAAACGGTCATATTTTGGGAACGGTGCTTCGGAGACCAGATATTGTATATATGAATTTACTCGGCTCGACCCTTACCATCGCCCCTCAGAAAATTTGCACTCAGTTCTGGGACACCCTGTATATTATGTTTAGCGAAAAGTGAGCATGATCGATGCACGCACATGTATAACATATATATTTAAACACTTATAGGTATAAGAGACAAATATAGTATATGAATATGATGATAAAAATTAGATTTCTTTACTCACGTTGTCACTAGCGTTCACGTCGCTCCCATGTAATAAAAGGGTTGCGCAAGCATCCGAGTGTCCTCCAGCCGCAGCCAGCAGGAGTGGACTTCTTCCTTGCTGCGTAATTAAAAATTAAGTTAATATAGCGATATAATTGAAAAAACAATTAGGCTCCCCTCGTTAATTCCTAGCTATATACCCAATTTACGTAGTCGTTGTCATTACTATTTCATCGTCACCGCGTCCACGCAGCTTTCCGGTATCGTTGTCGCGACAGGGTACTGTAAACGATTCGCGATGTCAATCCCCCCGCCCCCCAAACAAATACGTAGAACGAAAACAACGAATATGAGAACAATGGTGGAAATGAGAATGGCCGAGTACATATATTTGTCAAGCAACAGCAGTGGCTGGCTTACCTCGTCTGGAAGCGGTTTGACGGCGTCGTCGAGGAGGCGAGCGAGACGCGGGACGTCGCCACGGAGAGACGCCTCGCGCACCTTCTCCGCCATTCCTGCCACGCATCTACGGAGAAACAGAAACGACAAAAGATGCCTATTATTTCACGGAAAACAAAAATACTCGAGTATGGCTGCAGTATATTATAATGAGACACGGGAACAAAATCGACCCATCCTTTTCAAAGGCGAAGAATTATAGGAGAGGGGAATGCACCGCGACCCGCGATAGAAGGCATGGAACATACCTATAAATGCCTAATATACCTATATCTACCTACGATAACGTTTCGATTCGAGTATAATAGAGCCATGTTTTTATACGATATGTTATTGTCGTTCGTTTGTTGTATCGCGTCCATTACGTCGAATACACATCTTCCTCCATTGTAAATACTATATGAAACTAATATACATATAGCATCGGACGAAAAAGAAGTTTTAGAAACTAGAGATAAAAGGGAAAAACGGATGACGATCCGCCAGTATTTGGTATACGTGTGCGTTGTATAGGTAAGTAATATATATATATAATTACATGGGGGAATCTTCCATTGGTGTAATTCTGCACATAACCTATACATACAAGTATAATAAATATGTTACCGCTGAAGCTCGAAAGCCGTTAATGTGCAGCGCATTACCTATAGATAATCTGTAGAATAACCGATTTCTGCCTGCACTTTAGCGGTATACCTATACATATATATGTATATATTCGCTCCGGTGCTGTTTTATGACGAATGAAGAATGTGAACAAATTCATACATATAATGTCTACTATATATTACCAGGTGAATATATGAGGGTTATTTATTTATACATCAATTGATTTATTTATTTATTTATTTAGTCATTTATTCGTTTAATACTCACAATTCATAAGCCCGTGAAACACCTCCGCCCACGTGACCATACATATCTAGGAGTACTTCAGCTCTGGTCTTAGGCATAATATTATAGAAATGATCATGTATAGATATAGTGGAAACGAAAGAAAAAAGAATCAACGCGATCCGATGTTACGATCTCGATGCGATGTTAACTGGAAAACAGAGCAAGTACGACTGAACTTATATAAGTCGAAACCCTGGAGAATTAAGCACGAGTATCGTATATGTATAATATCGTAATAGGTATTACGCGCGACGATGCGACTGCAATTTGTCTCGTACATAAATGTTGGAATTTATATACCTATACGTACAGGTATACGCGTACACGTCTGTATTCACACACGTCGGAAAGACGAGCCCAATATCCGGCCACATCCTAATAATTCCTGCTCAGCTGCTCCGTCGCGTCGCCGTCAAAGTATACCTATACAGGATATGTTCCGATAATGGTTACATATACCTATATCGTCCATCGAAAACGCAAGATTCTATTTTCGTCGTTATTTATCGGTTACGTGAAACCGATCCATATTTTATTCAATCTATACATATGTATATGTACGTTCCATGCCAATAGGTAAGCTATATACAGTTTTACTTCCGGTCTTCATATTCGCAACCCTGACGATCGTCAACAAAATGATGATACAATAATAAGCAGCTGACAATGAGTTTCACCCACACTGTTATATGTACAGCGAGTAATTAATGGTGGTATATAATATTATCGCGAGTGGTCCAGATATTGTGGTGCAATGACATTAAAAATAAACACAAATCATTAATAATATTGGTAATTATCACGTTCGTTATCAAATTTGTTCTACATATTTAATTATCCCGACGCTATACCTATACATATACCTGTACATATATGTATGATATGTATCTACACTTGTGAGAAAGCGTATGCGAAATAAATTGAATAATCGTTTTCGATGCTTTCGATCGAGAGCATGCGATGCAGACCGGTAAATGAACAATATCGATATAATAATATCGATGATATCATAGATATATTTCAATATATCTATGATGATACGACGTATCGTAGGTAGTATTTGGTATACATATATTACCTGCGCAGGCTACAGATACAAGCTTCGACCGCGAGTGTCGATTTTCCTATCGATCTTCTCATTCAGTTTTTCAATTATGTGCTTTCGATTTTGCCTGATCCGCACGATCAACGGCACATATCGGCTCATCGGACGTATGTGTGGAGGCATAAGGCGTCCATCGGTGCGTTTGATAATATTTTATAGCCGCGGCGAGCGTGTCGCAGGTGACGGACTTAATTATCAATTTACTCCTATACGATCTTACGGACTCTCTCAACACTGCAGCTGCAGCTCGGACGATCCAGGGACAAATCTTACATCGCGACCTTGGCCCCATGCGGTTAAAATAATTATTACTACGGAGTAGCGATATCGTGCATGATCGCGCGGAAAAACTATACCGTACAGGAGGTTGCGACTTCTCTGTCGAATATGATATCATAGATAATATATCTATGATGATATCCTATTACGAATACCGTACTTCAGCTGGTTCGTCACCATCTCCCTCGTGTTCGTCGATCCCGCGTATATACGATATTAGATCCATGTAGGTACGTACGTACCTGCAGCTATACAGGACAAGGGGATATCTCGAGAACGACGAATTTTTCAGAAAAATGTTACAACTTCATCGTTCTTGAAGATACTTATATATTATATTACCTAATTATTGTTCATCTTTTGGAAATTTCTTGGGCGTTTATTGCGGAATCTGTACGAGATATCGAAAAATGTGTCGGAGACAATTACAAGGGCCATGTGCGATTGAAGCGACCACGTGGGGCTAAATTCGATGCTCGATATCTTTCGTTCATCACATGGCATGTATAACATACTTTGGAACGTCGAGAATCGCAATTTCTTAACTCGACGGAGAATCGGGTGTCCGCGACCACGACGACGCGCCGCGTCGCGTCGTATACCGCGCGTAAGCTGCGGACTGCAGGGTCCAGGAATGTATATGCACGCGATACTTAACATATTACATGTACCATATACCATATACCATATACATATACATATCAAGAGACTCGGTAGAGTCTCGCGCCAAGTACATTAAAAGCGAACGGGACGACACAGAGTATATTTACTGCTACGGGAGCTCGAACGCGGAGTGGGGACTTTTATTTACACAAATATCTCCTAAATTATTAGCATTCCGGGAAATTTGGATGCACTTTTGTGATATAAATCGAGGAAGAGCTTTCATTTGAGCCTAATTTCAATTGAATCGATGGTCGGGAAGCTGAGATATGATAATTCTGCTACCCGTTTGCCGTCGTTTCGACGAATATTTTTTAAGCACCAACGTCGTCGTCATGATACCCTAACCGCTGCCAATATGAATGGGTAGAAAGGATCGTTACATTATTAGAATATATTTTTTGGACCGAACCCTGCGGAACGTGAGTTCTTATGTAGCGCCCGTAGATGGCAATAGGCAGCGACCACCATTACCGTATCCTAAGTCTATGTCTGCAGCCGTCACCGGGCGGGACGCCGTTTTTTCGAATCGCTATTCTTCCGTCCGTCATCCCGATGCTGAACGAACGTAACCAACAAATTCAAGCGCTGTGTGATCATCTTACTTTCTGGAGCTGTCATACCACCTGATTGAGACTTCTGAATCCGTTTGCTCAAATGTTATATTTGTATACTGTATTATACTCGATAGCTCCGCGGTGACAAATGAGGTTATGCCATAAATGAAGTTTCTTACTACTATTATAACGAATATACGTGAGCCTTAATATACGTATGCGATTAACAAGGATCGAAGCGTCGAAAGATTTGAAATCATTAACAATAAGTTAATCGTCGATTTAACCCAACAATGATTAAGGAAATCTGATCTATAATACGTGTTGGCGTCCCGAAAAATAAATTGTTTCATTTCACGCAGTGCGCAGACTAAAAAATTATACAGAAACGATTTTTCAGTTGTTGACAATAATTTTTGAAAAATACATATTTTTATAGAAAATTTAACGTTCAATTGTTGAAAGTATAAAAATTGAATCATAAAATACCAATAATTAAAAGAGAAGAAATTTTTGTTCAAAAAGTAGTGAAATCCCAACAAAGCACCATCGGTGCAAAAAACATCGCCAAGTTCATTAAATTCTTCGGGGAAAAAAGATCCAAATCAATCATGGTGCCAAGTACATGTAACTTCGTATCATGCATAGGATTACTAGAGAAGACTGGAATAAATATGTAACAAACCAAATTACCAATTGGAAGAATATAAAATTGGCAAAAAAATTAAGAAAAAAAATAAAATAAAATAAGAAAATGGAGGTAGTGGGACTTGGCGGGCTTTTTACGAAAAAGAAAATACAGAATTCTTGTATGGCAATATGACATTAGCCCGCCAAGGACCACGTACTCCATTTTCTTATTTTATTTTATTTTTTTTCTTAATTTTTTTGCCAATTTTATATTCTTCCAATTGGTAATTTGGTTTGTTACATATTTATTCCAGTCTTCTCTAGTAATCCTATGCATGATACATATATACTTGTGATGTTTGCTGATTCGCAACGGCGTTGATCTCTCTCTTGCTGCATGCGGTGTAAGCGCCCCGAAGCTGCGAAGGTACGTAACGTCGTACCTCATATTACGTCCACGCTGCACGCTATGCGGCGACAAACTGTTAGAAAAGTAGTTACGATTCCGGCATAACCTGCATCTGCGACACCGCTGGGAAATGAATCTGATGTGCGGTAGGTACACGTACGTATACCTATTACCTTCGTATAAATTTTCAATCAACAAAGACGCGAGTGCGTATGCGGAATCGTGCGTGGCTCGAGCAATGTTTTGGTGCCCGTGAACTACATTTGATACGCGGTACACGAGACCATTACTGTAACTCAACAGGTATAAATACTGCACGCAAATAGCTCCCGCGTGATTCCTATGCCGCTGTATAACATAGTGGGTATAAATTCTTCGAGATGGTCATCTGGACTTTCATATATCAAGCATAAACTATAGGTTTACCCACATACCGTACCATATACATAGACTATACCTGTATACTCCGCAGTGACTGACAATGAGAGATACTCATAGATACTCTCGAAGATATACTTATATTATATACCTATACGCATATAACCTAAGGAATTCAAGTACGCCTTGTTCTGTACTTTATTATTTCAAACGAGTCGAGCGATCGCGTTGAACCTACGGAGCCAAACAAATATAGGAATGTGTACAGTTGAAAATTGCGGCGATAAGATTAGCCCGGAAAGGGCCGCCGTGGTAACGGCAACATATAATTATCGTTTTCACATTCTAATGAGTAATATGAGATAGGGAAGAGTGCCCAAATTCTACCGTGATGTTGTAGAGAAACAGGAACAACCTCATCATCGCGATGTGGGTGACAAAAATAAGTAAATAAATAAACGACGTAACTTCCTATTTTATATTTACAGGTGTATATAAGTGTGCACCAGTCATTTTTATGGGGATATGAAAAAGGAATACAATAAGGATAAATAAAATACCGATCGATCGATGAACGACTGCGGTATGTTATAATATAACTATATAGGTAATAACAAAAGACGTGAGAGAAACAACGGCACATCAATTTATAATGATAATATAATAATTAGAGATGATTTGTCTCTATTAATTACGTACTTGTTAGAAGATTCAACTCTGCTTAAGAAGAAAATAAAAGAGTATAAATAATGAACCAAATCTGAGGATACTTATAAATATTATATTCTGTGATCGAATAAAAATTCGTGTTAAAACTGGCACGAACACGTGGGGGTTTTTTGTTTACTCGATTTTGGCTGTTTTTATGTCTACGTCCTTCGAATTTCGATCGTTTGGTTGCGGGCGTTAACGGTATTTGAACGGGAGAAAACCGATGAATAAACATGTTGCGTTATTAAAAATACATATGCATACAAGATCCACATTCTGGTAAAATTACCGACGAATCTGAATTCACTAAACAAGAACGAAATTCAAGAAATTTTTATTTTCATAAATGCAACTGACACAAAGTATACATATATGTATATGTGGAAGTCGCTCGAAATAATGCACGCCACATAGTAACCCGTTCAATTTTTCGTTTCTCCATGTAGTGCGAAACAAAAATCACCGGAAACGAATATAAAAAGAACAACACAAAAATACTATCTATAACACATTTACCTGTGCTACATTCCACTTTGAATATCCGCAGGCCGTAGTTGACGATAATTAATCCAAATCAGAAACCAAATGCACTGAAAATGATGATTAAATACTCCGTCGTACAGGCAAAATAACCTTCGCTCGAAGCCACTGAAGTACTTGGAGAATTTTTATACGCCGCCTACCCAGCGTTGATATCACCGAACTTCACTTCACACAGCACTCTATGTATATGTATACCTAACCGCGTACAGGTATGTATACGATTCACAGTAACTTTACAGAACATCAAAACCACAACTTTTCTGTCACTTGTTCAATTTTTTCAAAACGTTTTTAGCGCCACCGTTGGATCGACCGATTAGCACCACGAATTTTCAAAATCACTATTCTCGATTAACCGAAAATCGAAATTAAATTTGTCATGAAAAATTATGAACGGAACTTACGATTCGATTCAATGACTCCATTGAACGACACGATCGTAATGATCATCGTAATGCGTGACACGATATCAAAAATTAGACACGAATAGGTATCGGAATACGATAAAAACTTCGCACGAGAACTAGAAACAACGCAACGTTTTCTTTGATACCTCCGATACAACAATGACCAGAATCATGTCCCTATAATGATAAACCGTTAAAACCGTCGTTTACGAACGCCCCCGCCGAACGTCGACGCGATACCGACGAACGGACGAACGGACGATTGGCTAAGGACTGAACTGAAGTGAACACCGTTCCCAAGGGATCGACAGGTCCTCCCTCTCTCCATAGTCGCAACACTAACGATAAGCAACGAGAGCGGGACGGCGAGTCCCGATGGTATGGAATATGTAGGTAGATCTCTAGGTAGATCTCCCTCCTCGCTCCGTCGTTACACCTGTTTAACCATTGTTTAACCACGAACTCTCTAGTGCTTTCGTCGTAGTCTTTCTCTCACCTGAAGTTGCTCAGAATTTACCTCTGTCTCGAGAACAAAGTAACGCGCGCGTAGTTTTAAACAAAACCACGATACTTCGGTCGTTCCTTAGTTTTTTACTAATTGCCATCCTTTGTGAGGATTTGGAAAATACATAAATTACACCATAAAACAAAGACGGAAACAGAATGAATTTCCGTGAGAGAATTATCGAGTTTTTATGATCATGAATTACAGAATTTTATGCTGATCTTCCCCCACCACTGATCTATAATAGAAAAAAACATCGTTCTCGGATTGCTTTTTGTTAATAGATCGCCACGTTATTTAACTTCAGCGTTGTGTGAAGGGTTACAATCACTCGCTACATTGGTTACTACCGATTAAAAAAAACGGTTCTAACACTGTTTTCATATCTCACGTACTCGATTGGATTCAAAAGAAATGTCACATCAAAAATCCGCACGCTTGTATCTGGAAACAATACATTACATCACATTACTTGTAAATAATTTGTTCGCTAGACTTTATTTTGCATATCGCCGTTCTTTTTCTTGTCTAGCCCCATTGTTTGCATCATTGGATATTCCGACCTCATTTATCACGCTTAACCCACTGTCTTTGTGACAAATATGGATGCAATTCGTTCGTCAAATTCAGTCAGGAGTTCAGCAGGCTCCATCGTATTACCTGTTTTCTGTATTGCTACTACGTACTCAGCTTTTTTTTTCTTTCCTCCGGCCTTGAGACTCTTCCAAGTCTAGAATAATGTACCACAAATAACTCATGAAACCTAGACGTTGGAAGATGCATGCAAGCCACCAATGTGATCAGTATTTGGCTACTGCCAATTCTTTCAGGAACAGCGTTGCTTCGAATTTGAATCATAAATACTTCTCATTAAATGTGGCAATTGCCGAGCGTTTCTCAAAGAAAGACTTGTCTAATGAGTATCATCCCAATCAAAGTACAGACAATGTCAAGAGACCCTATTTCTGATTGATAAATTTATTCTCTCATTTCACAGAACAGTGTGATTTTTGCGGTCTCAATTTTAGTGATACTGCTGCACATTTGCAAAACTGATTATTAATTTTATGAACACAATCGAATTAGGATCAACAAAGCTTCATAGTGATGCACAAATCCTTGCGAACATGAACACTTACCATCTCAACAACTGCAAAATCATTTCGCACAATCCTATTTTTTCACAATGCAACAACTGATTCAAGATCACTTGCATCCGGCTCCAGGCGTTTGTTGCAAGGATTTCATAGTTAACCTTTTATTACTTATTTTATCATATTATTATATTATACCTTTTATTATACTCTTTTGTTGTATAATTATTCAGAACTGTCCAATTTCTAGAAATTTGTGTCGTCCCGTTGTAAGTAAACTGCTCAAGATCTTTAGGCTCAACCAAGTGAGGACGTTCTTGCAGCGACGTCCCATAAGATTGAACAATGTCCAAGGATTAGTCTCTACACAGGAAATATAAATATGGGAGTTGTAGCACAAATAAATAAGGATACCACAAACTTTTACATAGTTTTATTCGCATGAATGCTTATGTTGTTCTCAACAATTGCCATCAATAGGTATCAGATGTAACACCGAGAATCAAAAATAAGAGAAGTGAAACGTCCGAGAATAACGCCATGTTCTTGAATCAAGAATCAAACATGAGTTCTTACCTTTTCATCGGTTTTGAAAAGTACGTTTTTCTTTTTTGTAAACTTCGTATTTTTTGTTTTGAACGGTCAGACCTGATTTCTGCAATCACAACTGAAGTTACTACAGGTGCTTTTTGCCAAAAAATCCTTAGTTTTTGAGATATTTTCTTGTCTCAAGATAAAGAACTCACCCTGTTTACCTTTCGGTGAGAAACAAATTATTCCATTTCCACCGCTCTTTCATGAGTAAACAAAACCCAATAACCGTAATTTCGATTGTTGCAGGCGACGTAAAACCAAATAACGAGGAGTTGGGAAATCATTTTTATTTATCGTTGTATTAATCAGCAGGGCGTATATTTTATTTTTGTATGTGTCGGGTAACAGTGCGGTCAACTGTTATCGGTACAAACGCCGGAGTATACGAGAGCGAGCATTTGCAATGCATTTGGTAAGTGTCAACGGGTAAGCGCATCGCAGGTCTAATCAGTCTCAATTGCCGAAGATCGTCAACAAACAACTGTGTGTGAATAGTTTCCTCGATTGGCCGCGGCGTCTAGTAAGAGGGCGCGAGCTCGCGAGCTTTGACTTCGTAGCTGGGGAAGGCCACTGATATCAGTGCTTAAGGTTGTCTGCTTTACAAATCTTCAGTCAAAGACTAGTGACTACCGTTCGTAGGTTCAAAATTCTTCATCAATGTGTCAGGTCTCGTTTTTCTTTTTTTCGGTACTTTTAATTTTCACATCCATTCGCACAACTAGCTACCAACAGGTTTTTTCTTTTCAATAAACTCGTCATTGTTTTCATGGTCATCATCACATCATCGGAGAGATGTGTACCGATGTTTGGATTATTATCAGTAACTTTACAATTGTTGAGTGAAAATAGGTTAAAGAATTAAAATTGTGAATTGTTCGTATACTACATGCTAAAACTATCGAGAAAACGATTTCACTTCATCTTCAACGTTATAATTATATCGATACTTTATGCAACTCCGCATCGTATCATCCGATCCAAGGTTGTCTTTACAGTGATTTATCCGGACTAGTGCTTGTATCTTTCGTTTTTCTTCCTTTGACGTCAAACAGCTGAGTTAAAGAGTAAGAGAGAACGCAATTGAAAAGAATTTGTTACGTCGACTTGAAGCAGCATTTATTCTGGATGAAACAATGATGAGTAAAATACAGTTATCACTTCAAATCTTCTGACTTTTCTATAGTTTTCAGATTTTTTTTAATTTTTTTTAATTTTTTCTTTTTTTTTTGGTGTTTGTTGTTATCTCTTCATTCGTTACTTATATAAATGTATATCATGGTGTATGTCAGTGTGTATTACATGTGTAAAGAACCGAGCGTGCTCACAACACAGCGATTCTAACTGATTCGGGTAGTCGGGCACCTGAAAAAAACAATTTGACAATTAAAATTGTCTACTACGCGTACGGATTTAGGGATAGTTGTAGAGAAAGCCAAATCAAATTCAACCGTTCATCTGATTAACCTCAACGTGGAAACAAATCCAACATATTTTTATGTCCGATGATAATTCATTTCGAATCATCGAAAGGTCAAATTGAGCTACGTGAGAGCACCCTACAGAGAATCGGTTTAGCCCGTTGATCGATTGATAGAGCAAACTTACAGATTTTAAGCTTCAGGTTTTGCTAGTGGGGCATCCTTTTTTTCCTCTGCTATGGGGGCAGGGGTTTCTTTCTTCTCTTCTGGCTTTTCAACTGGTTTCTCATTTACTTTTTCAACCGGTTTTTCAGCTGATTTTTCTTCAGACTCCTTCTTTGGCGCAACCTGTTGACAATTAAAAGGTAAAGAATTATGAATTGCGCTAGTAAATTAAAATATATCAATGAAATAGATATTTCCTATACAAACATATCCTCACCTCCTCTTTACTGGCTTCGTCAAAGTTTTCAACCAAGTCTGGAACTTCATCGTCTTCTTCCAGGGCAGCTTTTCCTACTGCACTTCCAGCTACGGAACTAGCCAATCGCTTCAGCTGGTTCAAACCCTCTGGCCCGAGCTGACTCAAGATACCAGGTAACATTTCGGTGATTTGTTTATTTTCGCCGTGACCAGTAATGGCAAAAGTATTTGCAGACAGACTCGCTTGAGCTTTGGGATTGTTGAAATGAATGACAGTTCCGTCATCCTTAATCATGTTCACTTCCTCTATACCAGGAATAGTGTTTACCGACAACTTCTTCAGAGAACTTTGGAGCTTTTTGTCATCGGTTGCCGCGGTGGCATGCACAACCTGCAAAGATCATAAAGATATTTGGTTTAACGTTCATTTCCTTTGTCAGGCGACTACCGGTCGACTTGAGATGGGTGATCTGAAGATCTATCTACAAAGAATTAATACCAGAATGCCGACTTCTTGTAACTGACCTTAATGCGCAATTCTATCGATAAACTAATCACATGCAACTAGGATTACATAAATTTACTAGTGATCATAAAGAATACGTATATCAATGAAATGAAAGGCTATGAGCATAATCGTATAGGTTGCGGCCTTGAAATTCGCGGCGAAAGTTTAGACAAACCTATGAATCACAATGAGTTACATTTCAGACATGCGAAAATAATATTTTTCACAAATAAACGATTCTTGCATATTAATGAATCACCAGGTTTTGTGAGAAACAGGGGGAAAAAAATCATTTGATGAAACAACGATGCTGATCGCGTTTCGATAATTCCACTTATAACTGAATCAGAGTAATTGTTGCGGTGTCAAAATCGATAGAGCAAGATTTAGGTGGAACTGTTTGGACAGGCTATTAATTAAAAGTGTGAGAATAATGTAAATTCACCTTCTTCTTACGACGGGGTGTACCCTTGCCTCCAATTCGCACTTGGGCCTGCAGTTTCTTCAACTTTTCTGGGTTCATGTTAGTTTTATCAACGCGTTACCACTATGCCTGATAACCTGACACGATCACAGACGATTATTCGTATTTAAAAAACGCCAAATTCCAGGCGAAAAAATTCACTCGGAACGGCCGGCAACTGAAACACGTGCTCACCGTCGGCCAAAGGGGTCGAGAAAATGGAAGTGCGCGACTATCTCTCCTTCCCAAACAGGAGTTTCCGCTTTGTTATTCCACATCCGGTTGAAAATGTACGAGAATCATATTTGAGCAAGCATTTATTGATCAAATCAAACTGAGATAGAGATAAACTAGTCTCAATTATTCCGAAATGTTTTAAACTCTAACCCGCTTAGCATGACAAATCTCCCAGTTAGTTTATAACCTCAGTAACTGATGTTGGTTTGATCGCAAAAGTTCACTCGATTATCAAACTCATATCTAGAGAAGAATTAATAATTAACTTTAAGTGACAATAATAATAACGATTTAAATTCGAATGTATTCTACATATCCCAACACTAACTCAAAGACTAAACTCTTATGTTATCGTATCAGAAATAGGTTAAGTTTTTGAATCATAATTGCCGGCCTCCAGCCTGGATATCGAAAATCAAGTTAGGCCGCTTGCGTCTAATTTTCAATTCAATGCACCATCACGTTTGGGGGCATGATCCATTTGAATCCTACTGCAGAACTGAATAGATTATTAACACATGGGAGGAAAAATTTCCCTTTAGGGTAACATCGAAAGAGTACCATTTCAAAATGCTCCATAATTGCAGATATAAAAAAATAAATGAATAAATAAAGTGTAAGAAAAGTTGCACCTATTATAAATATAGATCACTCACTGCCCTTCGTTATATTATCTTTCTCCATTTCAATATGGAATGGAGAAATCTCAGCTATTCAGACGATGAAAGAAAGGATCTTTTTTGTCGAATCTCGGATTAAGATGTATACGGACAAGTTGTCAGAAAAGGATAATAATATCTAGAGTAACAAAGTTCTAATATCTCGTACATAAAATTGATAGAGATTCATTTCTCCAAAGTATTTACATCATAAATACTACATACTAGGGTACATTATACATGATACAAATGTAGTTACTCAAATAACTGTATTGCCATTTAGATTCAAGAAAGAAAACATAATCGATGTGCACTCTACGATAGAATACGTAGGTTCAAATGATTCGATGTACATTCACTCACTTATCTGTAACAATCACATCAATTGAAGTTATGATTATATACATACATAGGTATGCCTGTTGTCCATCACTAGCTTTGGGATATTAGCTCTCTAAAATGATATATAATAGCCTAGAAACCACGATATAGTTTTTACAAAGTGCTTCAGAGGTCAATGACAGGCAGTTACTCATTTTACCTCTACCGCGTTATACAGGTAATCGAATTTTCTTTCCCACCAATAGTGATAACAAGTTAAATTTCTGAAATGATATCAGTTAATTACTATGAAAGTCACTTTGTCCCAGTACGAACAAATTTTTCTAGAAAAGTTAAAAAGCAACTGTGATTTCAATAATTTTTCGATAACGCCATTTTCCGTCGCCGTTGGGTTAACTCGTTCTTAACGTGGCCGTACTCAAATCGAATTCTAAGTTCTCCAATTTTTGATATCGGTAATATATCTGGTATCCATTCGATCAGGAACGGTGTAGGTTCAATTTGATTTGGAGAAGTATTACCTGAAAATGCGAAAAATTTGTATCAACTCTCTATGCATCATCGATACGTGTAGAAAATAATGCGACACTTACCCACTTTGAGATAAGTTTTCAGTTCCAATGGTTTGATCAACGGTCTATTATTAGTTTTTCGAAATTTATCCATTTCCGTTTCCTCTCTTTTATACAATTCGTAAGTTCCATCTGCATTCTGTACGAAACTCCTCGTAATTTCCAAGGGTATTATGGGAGTTTCGAAAATACTTTTTACATGTAGAATATTTGTGATGTGCCACGTGTATTTGGTAAATGTGCCCAGAGGGACCCCGTCTTTTCTTACAAAGGCTGTAGTCGAATTGGGTAATCTTTTTTTCTTACCTCCGCAAGATATTCGTTCTCGAAGACAATCAAAGAAAATTTGTGGCACATGAAAAACCAGAGGGTCTGGTTTACCATTGAACTGAAAATGCATCGTTTGATTTATCCTCTCGGTTATGGAAGCCAACCACTTTATGAACGACAGGCTGGTATTGCTCTCGTCTAAATTCTCTGCAGAATTTTGATATTTCTTTATTATGGTTGGCTTAGCTCTCGGTTTCCTTGGCTCTATCGAATTTAAATTATTCAAACTCGTAGAACACAAATTCGGTAATCGCTCATCTCTTTTCCGTTTTCCACTTGTTTGCAAGCCATCTATGTTATCAACAGTCACTGGATCTCCACAACCGCATTGTATTACCGTATTGCCATTGATTAGTTGTACGGTATTGTCATCCATTATTCGACTATCGTTTAAGAGTTTCACCGTGTCTGCATCCAGTACAGCATTAGCGTCGAGTATTTTCACAGTACCACCGTCGAGAATTTTCACATTATTATTATCCAGCAAATATTGACTCTCATTTATCACATTGTACTTTGTATCGATCAAGGACTGATTATCAAGAATTTTTACAGTGTCTCCATTGAGCATTGTGTTTTGATCTATTACTTCCAGATTGTGTACCTGAATAAAATGTCATTCTTAATATTCGTACATTTAATTATATTTCTGCTCACATGTCGATAAAAATTATTACCTGGGAGATAATATTGGCATCGTCCAACAGGGTGTGATTACATTCAGCATCCATATTCTCGACAATGTTATGAGGCATAATTGCTACATCCAAATCTATCGTGTCATCGCGAAATATTAAGAGCTGTGTGTCAGTTTCATCCGTGGTAAAATTTGCCAAATCTGAATGGAATCGCTTCATTAACGCAAAGTGACAGATAAGACACAATTAAGGAATGAAACTCCATCATTTACCCATTCCTACGATTTTATCTGCTTCGTTGATTTGAAACTCTGTGCTTATAGAATTCTGAATGTTGAGATCAGCTTGATCTAAGTTAACGTAGTATTCGAATTCTTCCGTTAGTTTTGGATCACTAGCAAACGCACATATACAGGCATAGAAATGAACGCAGCGTTTTATTTGAGATAGAGGGATATCTATTTTATCTCCACACTTTGCTGTAGCCTGTAATTTAACATATAACAAATTTATGCCAACGTTATACAGACACATTTATATCATTCGTGAAATTGATCGAGCGATATACCTTGAAGGCTGTACAACTACACAAACATCTGTGCTCAACCCGGTCCTTCAATTTGGTAACGAAGAATGAGAAGTGCAAGTATCCTAACGGGTGCTTTGGCGAAGCTTTGCACTTCACAGCCATAATATTTTTTGACACCCGTTGCACCAAGGGCCCGGAAGTCTCCGTCGCCAGAAGCCATATCTCTTGTTTCATTTCGTTGTTGACGTTCAAAGAGGATAATATCGAATTGCGTAGAGTCAATGGCTGCGCTTCTGCATAACAACGTAATGCAGCTTGAATATGTTGACAAGTTGGATAAGACAATTCGGATGAATCCTTTTCCTGCAGTTAATAAGCAAATGAAATGTCAATCATAAAGCACAAATAATTTTCATCTAATGAAAAAAGCGCAATTATCAGAATGTGGAATTCAATATCATTCCACGCATAATTTTGTACTATTTGTAATAATAGCAAGAAGCTATTAGTGAGTCGTTTGGGAGTAAACTTACATGACACTTTAGGACACTTGTGTTAAAGCTTCTCTCGCACGTGTCTACGAAACATAAAGCTGCAGTTTGGGCGATCAAAGCTGCATTTTCATCAACAATAGTTGCATTTATTAATGGGAGCTGTACAAACCCTCTATAATCAGGGCCTTTATCTCGAACTCTGACAGAAAATACTTGAGCTGTTGAGCCAGTGATGAGTTTACATGCTTCTGTAGATAGTTTGCGTTTTTCTCCTGGTTCTTTAAATACCGCATCACAGTATTTGTTTTTACAACTTAGTCCACGGGACCCATTGTAAGTTCCACATTTTGGACACTTACGGACACCTCTAAGTGTGGCTTTTCCCAAGTCTGCTAACAGCGAGTGCAATCTTTCTTCATTAGACATTATTACTAAGAAAAGATGTGGAAATAAGAACATAGGTTAGCCAATGTGACAATTTCGAGCTCACCATATGAATTGTGGGGCATAAAAATCAACATACAAACGAGTGATGTGATTGCTCGGATATCACTGACTTCTGACGTTTTCTGATCACTAGCTATTTTTCAGTTACCTTGAGAATATTTCAGTAAAATTATTTGAAATTATCACAAGTTCCCTAAAGCAGGAGATTTTTGTCTCGAGGTTGGTTTTATTCTGAGTAGCAAATAAATAAATTCGTATCTAGATCTAATCGTATCTAGAATTGCGGCTGATATTTTCCGTCTGACCGATCGAGAAGCGTCTGCAAGCGTCTGTTTATTTCATACACGAAAATGTCGGTAGCTGACAGGGGCGCTCCCAGCAACATAAAACCACAGTATAGAGAATTTTCTATACTGTGATGAAACTACAACAATCGGGAAATGTTCGTATCAATTTTGGTATTAGCATCGGTATCGAGAACAGCGTTAGAGCAATCGTTGACAGAAGAATATTCTTCAGTCAACGCAGCAAACCAACCCGTTAACGTAAAGTTGTTATTTTGACGTTCCGCCGGTATAAGGGCAGCGAGATTATTTTTTAATTCGGGGCGACAGGTAAAAAAAAACTTTAGGTTATCTACAAAGGAAGTCCATAACAATAATTTCCAACAAAGCTTGGGAGCTTAATAGTGAGTTGACATAAGTTTCTATTAAAATCATAAAGAATCCTTAGGTGAGCGCAAAGATAATACGCAATTGATCGACAAAGGTGAAAACAGATAATCGAAATGTCTACCATGGAAATGTTATGGAAACAATCCTTGAAAACCTTCGCAGGTCGTAATAACGTGGGTTACAGATTGTGTCAAAAAAATTTCGAAATGCTACGAAGTTTGATAAATAAAATAACTGCAGCAGATGTTAGATTGGATCGCGATGTTCTAGAGTTTGTTCAAATGCAATCGGCACCAACATGTGTTGTCGATATATTTGAAAATCAGGATATTACCATTGCTATCTTCATTCTGAAACAAGGTGTCACTATGCCGATGCATGACCACCCAGGGATGCATGGGCTCCTTAAGGTATTGATTTATTTAAATCATCTCCAAGTTTTATAGAATGCGTAAAGTTTGATAATGTTTAAACACTCGCAGGTGATCGCAGGTGCCGTGAAAATAGACAGCTTTACATTGGAGACTACCAGCGACAAGGTAATTGAAACCAACACGAGCTGTACAGCCGTTCGACACACTGGAACCCTAGTTACAGAAACAGCTGATGCATGCGTTTTGACGCCCTGGGACAGAAACCTCCATGAGATATCCTGCGTTGAGGGTCCTGCAGCATTTTTAGATATACTCAGTCCACCGTATGACGTTGATGAATTTGGAAGAGGTACTCGACCCTGTACATATTTCAGAGTAACTGGTAGCATCAGATCGACTGAATCCGGCGATAAATTAGACAAAGTTACATTGGTATCAATGGAAAGTCCACCCGACTTTTTTTCCAGAAGTTTGAAATACTTGGGGCCCCCTCTGCGGTGATCTCAAACTTTGAATAATTATTCTTGGGGCTCAGATGAGAATATTTTTACAAATCTACTGACAGTGGTACTAGAATAACGTTTCACAGATTTTTCACATTTTATATTTATTTTGTTAGAATTACTAGTTTTTTGAAACTTTTATTTTTACCAAAACAGCAGATATTCAGAGCATGGAATATTTGCTAACTTTTTCGCAGGATATTATCAGTTGAATAGCTTTATTGGTGTCGTAGGCTATCTACTACGAATCATAGTCAGGTTAATAATTAAATTTGAACTAACTAAGTCGTTATTTTCGCCAAAGCAATAACTGTTCAAAATGGGTGGGTTGCAATCAAAAGTACTTAAGGACCAATAGATTTAAGTTTAGTGTAAAGTTCAGTTTACCTGTGAAAGGATAATAATATCTCTGAAAAAAGAGAGTGTACTTAATTAGCTCACCTATTGCCCTAGCCCTAGGGTATGTACAGTATTAGAGGTTTGTTAAAGTTAATTTAAAATAATAAACAAATATTGCCCGAGAAAAGAATTAAAAGTTGTTAGTTATAAATAGGATTCAGCAAAGTTTAATAAACTTTCCTCACCTAATTTTTTATTGTTATTTGTTACCTATATCATAAATTTCCTTTATCACTATTGTCCACGTGGGTGAATAGACAAAGGATTGCATCAAGTATTATATAAAAACACCTTCGTGTATTTTGATGAAATATTTATTTTATGTCTTATCTACACGGTCACCAAATCAAGTGTTTTGATAAAATAAA
The DNA here is from genome assembly GCA_963932425.1 of Athalia cordata. Taxonomy (NCBI): domain Eukaryota; kingdom Metazoa; phylum Arthropoda; class Insecta; order Hymenoptera; family Athaliidae; genus Athalia; species Athalia cordata. The sequence continues at coordinate 65,421,421 of OZ010625.1, forward strand.
AATCGTTTACAAAATATATCCAATATATGCCAAACCTTTCCCAAAACTTTGGAACCTTAATCCTCGGTTAAAAAAATGAAAACAAAATCCAATTTTCATTAGTTTTCGCAACAAAAATGGAGTTCTATCAAATAACGCTGCGCTTGACAAACTGACGATTTAGATATAATGCGTACATCTTCATGGTGACGTACAATGTTTTTGATTTTCAGTTTGTTTCCATATAATTTCAAGTAGATAATATTCCGCGTTTAAGGGCCACTTCTCGCAATCGTAGAACCTCTACTCTAATATTCAATTTTAGATCGAAAGATTTGAAGTAAGATAGTTAAAGACAATCTATGGATATACGCTAATGAGTAGATCGAATGATTATCCACTTATTCAGTAACTAGAAATAAGTGAAGGAAAAAAAGGAAGATTCTAAATTTACATGGACAATGAAAATGGATCCCATGTTCTCCTTCTATGACCGCAGTTGGTACGTTCCGTTGCTCCTGATATATACAATTTTCATTTCCGACGAATGATTGCATAATTCTAGTGAACTATGTTAATGGTATTACGATGTATTCTTGTGTCACGTACGTTCCTCAGCCTGAAATTCTATTTGTTCTCCCGTCAGGCCCTAACACAAACCTCCGGATGTAGTATTTCTCGAATTTTGTCACTGCGTATGGTATAATTATTTACCGATTCTCAAAATTTAGCTGATTACACTTTCACCATTTTGATGTCTTCGATATAACGCAATATTGCTGTCTGTATAATCCATAATTCGTCTCTGACATTGGCGGACATACTGTTGTTGTTTATGGTAGATCTTGAATGCTCCCTTTATCGTTATGAAAGCCATTCCACCCTGCAAAATAAAACAGACATGAATACCATACGAAATAATTTCAGTCAAATCTTCACTCACCAACAAAGTTCGCTGGAAATTCGAATTGACACTTTCAAAAAATATTTTTCCACAAATACTAGCAATAGTCGGCAAAAGAAGTGCACCGCACAAAACTCTGGTCGCAGATACGGGATCGCTCATCGGTGGAACTTCCGGAGATTGTGTTCTATCATCGTCGACGTAGCTAAACATTAGAAAAAACGTTATCGTCGAGTATCCGATAAATCATCACCACTCTCCGACCTCGATGTTTCAAAACATACCTGCTCGGCAGAAAGTGCCGGAGAATTGGAACTTTGCAGGCATGTCTCCTAAGTAAACTCAGTGCCTGGTCTTCCCACCTGAGCATTTTTCCAAGAACCAACATAATCGGGATCGTTGGCAACCCGACAAGCAAGACAAGAGGGTCGGCCTGTTCCATCATCGTTAAACCATCCTTATGACCGACCACTTGCATTACAGTAACAGCACCGTACGTAACTGCGGTCCAATAAATTGAACCGACGACGATACCAGCTGCTATAAATGGACAAACTCTGAAAATGACACTGTCCATGGTGTCCAAGATGACAACAAGGGGACCTGTAAAATGCGTGCTAAATTTATCTAACGAATTTTCAAATTTAATTACAAATATTTCGAATAAGTTTCATTACCCATGTCCGGGTAGATTATTATGTACTCCGTATTGCATTGTGGGCATGAAACGTCCTCACCAGCTCTTCCTTTCTGTTTAACGTCGACCCAGCGTTGTATGCAACCTTGATGAACCCATTTACTAGTTCCTCTGCAGTGACATGGCTTCACCCATGAGGCTGTCGCGTCATCTTCGTCAGTTGCAAAGCAAACCCAACAATACTTTCTACTAAAATCATACACGATCATCAGAGATTACAGATTTTGAATACTTAAATCCACAAACTGCTGTTGCTAACTGAGTTTCAAGTTAAGTATACAGATTTTCAAAGTCATATCTTACTCGTCATCCAAACTTAACGTTGGTGCGCTTTCTGTAGTGATATTGAAAGAAGATGATCCATCGGCAACGTCTACGGATAACTCAGTATCCGTTATATTTGACAAAGTATTCCGAGATGTGTCCTCATCGGGAGATGTAGCTCCGGTTGGTGTATCCGAAGTGTCTATTATTATTTCGGCACAGCGTTCGAATTTGATTTATTAGTGATGGAGAATCACATACAATCACATAAATAGAGAGCACAAGGATGAGAACGATGACGATTATCATATAATCACACTGACCATTATTAATATCCAATGTTGGTTGATCGGAATGAAAATTGTTTCCAAGTCTTCTGAGAGTTTCTTCTACAGTTGGAAGTCTCAAGATAGGACTATTTTGATTGGTATCTAGCGTGACGACTCTACCTTGGCTGTCCATAACAAGTTGAGGCTGTGGTCTGTGAGCATCCGACATTGTGATGTAGAAAATTACAAGTTTCAATGTAGCCCTAGCATCGCATATCTGTAAAAAATGTGAAACTAGATTGATGAGGCTTCAGCACGCTCAACAAAGAATAACTTTGACATGGTTACATGAAATCTTCACCACATTTGCAAAGCATCACCAAACCGTACCACGTGGAGATTGAATTTCAAATTCTTTGAGCAGTAATAACTCATATGCACAGCATTGGCATATAAAATATACTGGATGACATTAGTTGACAGCTTTAGCAATGTAGCACTACAAATGATTCGACAACAAGTATGTACAAGATATAAGGTTCAACGATTTGATATTGTCGCAGTAAGGACAAAATTTTTTTCGATATCTTTTCCTCTTTTAATTGGATTGTTACGTAACAATTTTAAAGAATCCATTAATCGTTATTAACTAATGATTGTACATACACTCAGTTGTCCTCATCCAGGAGTGACACTTGATTAATTGCATGGTGAATCACAAATTATTATAATCAATACTGAGTACACAATCAACACTGATACCCACGGAATAATGAATAATGCGATGATCTGAATCCATGGACAGAAGGGAGAACAAAATAACCAAAGTAAATCTTGTCAAGAATTTTAAAAAAAAGTGAGGTTACTCCTAAGTGATTAATTTTTGGTTTGTGTATTTGATACAAATTATTGATAGTTAGTTTAAGAGGTCGATTGGATTGGTCATTTATTTTTAAATAACGAAAGTATACGACAGCGACTCGAAAATATTTGCGAATTGTTAAAACAGGTAGGTGCAAAATTAAGATGATTATGGAAAAGAATTCAATCTCACCTGCAGACACCATCTGCACATGTATGTGCGGTCTTTTACATTTACCAATTACCAGCAATTGATGGTTCAAAAATATTTAATATTTGATCAAGTCCACGATAAATTTTCTTGATTCAATGAGCAAACAAGTGTCCAAGTTTCATCTTTAGAAGAGATATAATTCTGTGAGCCAAGAGGTTGGTATCCCAAGTTGTTGCCCAAGTTCAGGGGAATGTGGAAAAAGAAAAAGCAGAATGAAACACATTTTCCGCCTTGACCAATAACGGTTGACTGTCTTCAGTCAACGCCAATAATAAATTCGGTCATTCGATATATCGCACGATGTCGGATTATTTTGAATTTAAAACTTCATGAAAAATGATGTGCTTGATCCATCAAAAGGGCTCAGTTTGCAAAAGTCAAAGATGTAATTAAAATCTCAAAATTTGTATTCGGATCACCACAAATTAAAACCACCATAGTCTACCGGATAGCACAAAAAAGCTGCAGCTACAATTGCTGAAAAGCGGAAAGTCAAATTGACCTTGTTGAATCATTTGTATTTGGTGAAACGCAAGACGTTGACTGATGCCGGTGACTGAAAATTCTCAGTCGACGCGCAAGACATCCATCATAAGGGAACAAATAATAGCCTTAAAATACGATAATATTCATTTTAAAAAAGTATTGAGAAAGGATTACCCTTCCGAGTGTGAACGACGTTATAAACCGAGATTTTTTGGAGAAGTCTTACAAAAAATGAAAACAAAGGGAAGTTCACAGATTACTGTCTCAGGCTGAACTTCAATTTGCGCAAAGGTTATGGAGAATGAATTTTAAAGCATGTTATAGGATAATCAAAGAATAATCATCGATTAAAGAATATTATTTCAATAATAGGAAAATAAACACTGCGTTGCAGTTTTGCAAAGCCACCGGTAAGGTTATCAGGGACCATCCAATTAAATCATATCTTTTATTGTTCACCTGCGGTTACTCTTTGAGCTAGCCAAATATTTCAATAATGGAATAGAATATGACCTGTTAGAAAGAAAAGCTATAACATGGTGGAGGTTCTGTATGTTACACAAATCCGGCCAAATATGGAAATGCCATGTAGCCCAAAAGGTGGGTCAAATTCTTTATTTTATTATTAGAAAAATAACAATTTAGGCTGAACAAAACCGGAGTTTATGATGATAACTTCAATTCGCAGAAGCATTACAAGATTCTGCTGTCCAGAGCAGTAAATTATTACTGTATCGAAGTGATAGCAGTTTTTCATTTGTATGTTGGAAGAGCTATGTTTGTCATAAAAATACCAAGTACGATATCGTTGAAATTTGTACAGGTCTGTACAAAGCCAAATTAGCAAAAATGGTGCTACAACTGTGGAATAATCAGTAAATGATAAACAGAATCATCAAGTATATTAACACATGCAAGCAATCAATCTATATGTATAAATATACCTACATACAATATACCATAATACATATTTTTTACCAGGTTCAGATCGCGGAAGTATATGTCAATGTCAGTTACATTTTCTAGCAACGTAATTGAACAAAAATTATTTGAAACCTGGAAACTTTATACTAAACATAAACTCCTAGGTAGAAAACTCAAGTATAAATCAGACTTCTTCTACACAATGAGATTGAAACAGAGCGCGCTGAATGCCCTATTAAAACACGTTGCTTGTAGTAAGAATAGAAAATTAGCCGCACAAAAAGTGCAGCTCTTTTACCGAAAATTATTAATCATGTCTGCATGGAATGAGTGGCGTAGCATAATCGATGATAAAGATGATTCACAGTTGAGGTACGAGTTATCGTTGGCGATATCATTCAACAAGCGTCGCGTTGTTACAAAGTATTTTGCAAAGTTCATATTATACGTCACCATACAACGGAGAATAAAATCTCTGCATTTGAAAACTAATGATTTGTGTACAACATTCTACTGCAAAAGATATATGATTATTTGGAAAACTGCATACAGGACACGGAGACAAATCACCAGATTGGATACAACGGTAAACTTGTCAAGAATTCGTTGTCATATATAATAATTCCACGAATACTCTCCAAGGACATTTGTTAGTTTTGTGCTAATATTTCAGGCATTAAAATTTCGGGACAAGTTGGTAATGCGAGACACCATTTCGTTATGGATAAAATCTTACAACGCTATCATACTCCAAAGAAGACAATTTCATACATCTATTTTACATCACGAAAAGAAAATAGTCAGCAAATGTTTTTGTGCATGGATAAATTTTTGCAATGAAAATATTAGAGCTGAAAATTTATTTCGTGAAGCTTCGGAGTACCACTCAGATATGTTACAGCGAAAAATTTTGAAAAAGTTATCCATGGTAAGTGTTACTAGAAACGATTAGCCTCATTTAGGATTTCTGATTTATTGTGCGATGAATTTTGGTATTTTAGAACGTTGCGAGGAAGAAAATTCGGCGACGGCAAGTACAAATTGCTAAGAACTTACATGAAAATAATATTCTCTGTAAACTTTTTGTGGTGTGGAGGGAGTACTGTCGGAAATGTAAAGGTTTGAGGGACAAATTTGGGGAGTGCGATCGTAATATGAGGAAGAAATTGAAAGCAAGAATAATTGTACAGTGGAAACTATATGTACGATGTAGGAAGCGTAGTATTAGAAAATTGGCGATATCCACAATTCACTATAGCAAAAAAATGTGTGCTACAATTATCCTGCACTTAAAGAACCGTGTGCAGTACAAAAAAGACAAAACCAACCACTTGAATTATTTGAAGGATCGAGTGGAAACAATCGAATTCAGTTTTAAACTGATGAGCTTTCAACAATGGAGAGTGACGCACTTGCACATCCTCAAAGAAAAATCTAGAATGTTTTACGCTGCCGAATTGCACGAATCTAATTTGAAAAGAAAATATTTTCTCGTATGGAATAAATTCCTGATGAGGCATAAACTTAAGTGTGATATCCAAGCAGTTTTGTACGAAAGTGTAAAGTTTTATGTTTTAAAAAAATGGTTGATGGTTTGGTATACGAGGTATCGAATATCACTTGACCGCAGTCAGAGAGAAAAGCAGGCTGCTAAGATTCACGGAATGAAAATACAGCACAGATGTTACATCGCATGGAAATGTTTCTGTGATATCCAAATAAGAGAGAAAAATGATATAATTAATGCAAAAGAATATTATTGGAAGCTAGTCGTTAAAGAGGGTCTACAAAGTTTCGTTAAACGTTATCTTAAAAAAACGGAATTCCGATTTGAAACACATTTGAGGTACATTGCAAAAAATTCATATTACGAGTATGAATTGCTTGGACAATATTTTACCAAGTGGCACAAGGCTGCGTCCTTCATTGCGAAGAATTACGTACAAATTACCAAAAATCAGAGTGATGGAAACAATTCAAACCCTGCAGGAACTACTCACTTTAATAAGAACAAATATGTGCCTCATTTGATTCCACGCTACGTCATTCCCAAGTTCATGAAAGATGAAGTTAAACTGCGTTTCGGTACCGCACACTATTCAGATTACAAGCCAGTAGATAACGTCAGAAAAGAAGGTATACCAGGTGAGAGAATTTCAAAAACCATCTATTCTTCAAATGGCGGAAAATTGAAAATAAATTGTTCGCTTTTTTGAATTTGTAATTAAATCAAGGAAAAAAGCACCGTCTAGTGCAATTGCCGAAGCAACCGGAACAGATGAAATATTTTAGGGAAAGTATGGCCGATTCATATGGAGTACTGCACTTACAGTCTCCTAATGGACTGGAATTAGATACCGATTCTGCAAAGACATACAAAGTAGAAGATCCAGTATTTTTTGTTCGGCTGAAAGAATGATCGTTGAATAGGTTAAAATTACAGAACTAATAACGTATACCTATAAGTATGTAAACAACAGTTATTTAATGTTTGCTGTTGAGTTCGAATTATAATTTCGTTAGTCACTTTCAACAGGTATATCCCTACAAAACGGTGCCTAGTCCTATTATTAAACTGTACAATTTGTAAAATACATATAACGGTACACAAAAGTATACCTTCATTGTTCTCACTCACGATAATTAAAGAAGCACTATTTGGTCCGTTTGATTTTATTGAGCTCGCCTTGCTGGAGCGCTGCACTTCCGAATATTTCTTTAACCTTTCTCTTGCGGTCCTCGTCGCTAAAATATTAGACAGTAATCGTAAGAATCGACAATTACAAATAAAAAGTAGTAAGCAGCGTGATTGTAATCAAATGTTCACCTTTTGATTTGTTGCTTGATTTGTACTTTGGCCAAAAAGGTTCTGTCCCTTCTAACTTCTCGTATTGCTCCTTTGACTTCCCTCTTGTATTTGTAGAACAATTTTTCTCGCTCCGCCTTCTCCTTAGACATCGGTCTGTGTTTCTTGCCGTCATATCTGCAAGCAGGACAAGCTCGCAGATTTAATAAAAACCAAATGGAGTAATTTCTTATGTTTTAGATATACAAAAAGGCGAGACTACTTACACAGTCTCTATCCTTGGTTCGTAAAGCCTCAAAGCTTTGGGCTTTTTTTTCTCGCGCGTAATATACTCCAATTGTTTATCTTTGAGAGAGTTTAAATCTTTTAAAACGCTTGTCACTTGCTGTTTTATGCTTTCTGGGTAATTATCTAAACGATTAATGCTCAAAAGTTTGATGATCGGTTCAAATATTGGTAACGCTGCCTCCAGTTCTTCGACTTGTGTTTTGAATTCGGATACCAGGCTTACCGCTGTTGAAAATATTCTCATTCTGAAATCGTCATCCAGTTCATTCTCAATCAAATCAGCGGCCAGCATGAGATTTAATTTGGGGTCAATTTTGGATTCCGATGAATCACTTTCTAGGATTAACAAATTACTGGATTCTCCTACGGATTTAAAGGGAGGAATTGTTTTCATGACCTGTACAGACGGTTTTGGCGTACCCATGTGTATCACCCCACGCAGAAAGTTAATCGTCGATGGAGAGAAACGCTTTGACAATAACGTGAACTGAAAATTAAATGGCAGGTGGAGTCTTGTTATTAATCATCAACATTAGAATAGTGATAGAATATTCTATATAATTACTTCTAAAATAAGGGTGCAGATAAACAAGCCCTTCGATAGGTCACTCCTACTTCTAACGCGACATCTCGTCAGAATTTGGGACATGAAAACCAATGCTGGAGTAACAACTGGATGTCTGTAGTCAGAAGTTGGGAATAGAAGAGACACTAATTTGAATGGAATCAGCTGAAAAATAAAATTATATACAAAATTAACAACTCCGATTCATATAGTATATATATTCTCTTGCGATGTCAAATTGTTAATGATTTCTCACAGTGTCTAGGCCTGGATAATTTTTCTTGCGTAGTTCAAAATTTTTGTGCTTCTCTTTTAAAATATTCTGAATGCAGGTTTTTGCGTTTTCTGGATCAGCATGTGCAAGATCATAAAGATGAGGGCATAATCTGTAATATTGTTAAGTTAAGTTAGAGCCATTTTTGGGAAGCTGAACATAATTTGCACAACAAATTTCATCGCACCTATCAAAGATTTGAAAACAATTAACAGCGTCTTCAGTTTTTGACGCATGCTCGTTCAAATACTGAAGTAAGTATGTTAACAGCCGTGCTAATTTTTCTTTATTATTTCCTCCGAGCGACTGATGATTGCATTTAATAATTCTCTCTACGATAACCGACTGATAATCAGGATTAAGATTTTCCAATAATTGTTGTAATTCTTCAAAGCTTTCCGGTGCTTTATAGGTATAAGGTAGTTCTTGTCTAGCTGTCTCCATGATTTCTTTTCTCTTCAAAAGATCTAGTTTTATCTGATCAATTCGTTCCTCTGCAGATGCCGTTGCTATTCCAGATTTCTTGTTTTTTGTAGAGTTCAAAATTGATTGTGACAGTGTGAAGGTTTGCCCTTCATTCCGAGGTGCTTTTTGCACCGGATTTGCTGAAAATTCATGCTTTTTTATAGGCTCTTCCTCTTCTTCGCTCGATGAATCACCTGCTTTCAAGTCTGATAAGCTGTCTTCAGCCTCAGTCTCGCTATTTTCAACCGAATTCTCTTCAACTTCAGAATCATCATCGGACTCTGAACTTTGACAACTATCACCTGCGTCAGATTTTACCTGTGAGAGTTTTACCGAGGTGGAATTACTCTTCGGACTTCTATGCGTCTTGGAGACAGTAGAGGGTTCATAATGCTTACTTGTTTTATCTTTCCCAAATGGATGATCGTCAGATATATTAAGAATAGGAATATTATCATATGGATCTTTGAATCTATTAGGCGATATGGGAGCTATTATATGTTTAGATGCTTTTTTTGAATGAGAACTAACATTTATTTGCAAGGCCACTTGAGTTTCATTAGATTTATGTTCTTCACGATCAACAGATTCAGATGCAAATTCAATTTGATCATTTTCACTTTCACCAGATTCATCACTTGCACTTTCATGTGCATTAGCAACTTCATTGTTCAATTCATGTTTTTCTTTGCTCTCCTCATTATTAATGTAATTCATGACACCATCACCTCCATAAGTAAGAGTCTCCACCTTATTGAGATCTTCTATAAAAAATCCATCGTCCAAATCATCGGCCGACTTGTGTTTATTTGCATGTTTTGAATCACCAGGAAATCCTTTCATCCTAGCCAATCTTTCTGCCTCTAGAGCTTCCAGTTTCTCTTTTTCTTCCTTAGCTATCTCTTCTTCAGGTTTCAATCTATTAGATGGTGTGCCTCTAGCTTGAAATTTCAACTCCCTAAGAGCAATATCGTAATCGTCGGCCTTTGGTTTCTCAGCAATTATTTCTTCAGTAAATTTCTTGGAAGCATTTACAATAGGTAAAAGGTCTTTCCACTCGGTATCCAGTTTTTCAGTCAAGTCTGTGGTCTGTTCCCTAATTTTCTGTTTCTCAGCTTTTCGTTTTTTTGACTCCGCTATCAGCTGTTCTATCAAATCCTTTCTAGACGTGGACCCATCTGACTTAGACAACACACCACCGCCAAAATGAGCTTCGCTAACAAAATCCTTATCCAGTTTGCCAGTTTTATTCTCATCATCGCTGTATTCCTCATCATCGCTTCTCGGATCATCAAATTTTTCAATTTCTGCTAAAGTCTGACCTCTGTGAGTGAGTACTATTTCGTCATTTAAATTGAATATATTTTTCTTCTTGTGGACTTTTATCCTCTCAGCAGCGAATCTTGCCATTACTTTATCATCTCGTGTCATAGCAAAGTCTCTTTCACCTATACGTCTGTCTAAAAATGTATTAGTCTTATCTTTCACTTTGTACTCGTGCAGCAAAGTGTTTTTACGTTTATTTATTGCTTTTGCACGTGATATTCCAGGTAGTCCTCGATCAGTTTTATTCTTTCTACCCAATACCTTGTGTTTCTCCTTGTTTATGTGCACTTCAAAAGCATTTAGCGATTTCATCTTTAGCAGGTCACGTTTTTTAGCCGTCGTTTCGGCCAAATTTCGTTTTTTGTTCTTCACCTTCACCATGACAGCAGGGAACACTTGAAAACAAAAAATTCTACTTTTAAACCCGGATAAGGAAAAAAAATGAAAAAGCTGAAGATCAAACCGACGTATATGCAAGGAGGTATGGTAAAGATTTTAATGATTTTTGATGAAACGATGGTGCGTCAGAACATAAGCAAAGTACTGTAAACTATATTCAACGAAATCTCTGATACAGGATATGAAATGCATCCATCGGTGAGAAATCTCAACAAAATCCTCTTGTTGACGGTGTATAACATTGAGGTTTGACCAAACGTGGAATTGCTCGAACATATCATCCTAGAAACATTTGGCATTACTTACGATGGAGTGCTCGATGGATTTCAGGAATCTTGTCTGATTAGTCGGTTGAAAACACACGTGGTATGAGAACGAGGGTTACGTTTGAGACCTGAAGTTGACCATTAACCAACTCGATTTCTGGTTCGTCTAACCATTGTATGCCCCATACATATACATATACTATTGAGAATAGAATCTACTAAACAGTGACGGCCACTTTTCCCGCGAATTTCATCCCTAGTGCATTGTGGGAGAGACCTTTCGGGCATTTCGAATTGTATTTGGTGGTATTTGGAATCACGATCTTTTGGAGTACGCGGTTAACTTGGAGCGGACGTTATTGTTCTGTCAATACATATGAGCAAACTCAAGTTCCTCGCTATTGAGTGGAAGTGTTAAGATTTTTAAAACTGATGTTCGCGGTCTGCATTCCTTGCCTTTATTTTACATAAATTTATTAATAATCATATAAAACGATGTACGTTCAAGTGCGGACAATAGACGGCAATCGGAATGTTGTATTAAATATTTCCAAGCTCACGACTGTTGATGAATTCAAGGTAATCGAAAAACGTATCAACTACTATTGCATCCACAATCTTTATTCACCGGTAATTGATGGTTTTCCCATGAAATACCGACACCCAACGACTGACAGATCACTTCGAAATGTTTCAACTTTTCGAGGTACAAATCAGCTGACCTAACCTGATTTAACCTTCCGATAACTTGAACAATGAGATCGAACTGATCTCCAGTTCTTGTATCAACATCGAACCTTGCCATTACCTTTTATTTGTCTTGCAGTTGATGGTTGAAAAAGAGATGCAAGTGCAACCTGATTTGCAACGGCTATTTTATCAGGGCAAGCAGTTGGAAAATGGCTACAAACTGTTTGACTATAATATCAATTTAAATCATGTCATCCAGTTGATGGTCAAGACCAATATTACAAACTATTCTGAGAAAGAATCCCCTATAAACAGCAACAGGGGTAGCGATGAGGATAATATCAATGGCATAAATCAAAAAGCAAAGGGTGAAGAACAAAAGGAACTGGCAGAAAGCCAGTTTTACAGAGTGGGAGATGCGATAGACTGCATAGATTTGATCTATGGCGCATGGTTCGAGGCCACTATTGTTCACATATTAAAGGAGGGAAATGGCTTGCTATACCAAGTGAAATGGGATGCAGAAGAGGATGGAGATCCTTTTAATGTGGACGAAAAACACATACGACCTCGTGCTCGTCAACTCTTAGACATTGGCAATCTGAAAATCGGCCAACGTGTGATGATAAACTACAACATTGAATCACCTACAGAAATTGGCTACTGGTACGACTTAGTAATTGCAAAGATACACAAAACCAGAACAAAAGAAGAATTGACTGGATCTTTATACATGGGAAGGTAATTGTGGCATTTCTAAATAAACTAAGCATAAAGAAACGTTCTTATCTCAGGAATAAAGCATGCTACCATCAAATGACATGTCACAGATCAATTCTTATGATTTCTTTCAGAGACGGGCAGACGCTGGAGAATCAAAAGATTAATCCAAAAGGTGAAATATTCGCAATAGAGGAACCAAAATTACTTTGTGATCGTAGTGCAGAAGAGAATGCAGAGATGATAAACGGAGGTGCGAGGAGGAGAGTCCCAGCTTACTGCTCCACTTGTTTGGATAATCCCAATACAAACTGTAGAGAATGTGGCTGCCGCGTTTGCTCGGGTAAAGAAGATGATCATTTGCTTTTACTGTGCGACGAATGTGACCATGCCTATCACATACGCTGCTTGGATCCCCCTCTCACGAGTCTACCCACTGAGGACGAATGGTATTGTCCGCAGTGTAAAAACGACGAGTCTGAAATTGTAAAGGTAAGCTTTACATACTTATATTGATACCTCTCATGAGATTTCCTACCAAATTTTCCGTTTTTAGCGCGTTTTGTTACACTTTTTGCTTTCTTCAGGTCGGAGACAAATTGAAGCAGAGCAAAAAAAAGTCCAAAGCAGTAGGTGCTGAGCAGGATAGCAAACGCGACTGGGGAAAGGGAATGGCTTGCGTGGGCAAAACAAAAGATTGCACGCTCGTGCCTCCCAATCACCGAGGTCCCATTCCTGGCGTAGAAGTTGGTACTTGCTGGAAATTTCGCGTACAGGTAACCATCTTATTGTCCTCTGGGATTTAAAATGTACAAGGATATGCCGCTTGACAAATGTTAAGCTTATCGTAACACTGCCCATCACGTTTTTACCACTAGGTCTCCGAAGTAGGCGTTCACAGGCCCCATGTAGCTGGAATTCATGGACGAGAGACTGACTGTGCCTACTCACTTGTTCTTTCCGGTGGCTACGAAGATGACATTGACAACGGAGATGAATTTCTCTACACGGGTTCAGGAGGCAGAGATCTCTCAGGTATTTTGTCTTTTACCGATACGTCGGGATATTCCGACATATTTCGATTGACCGGAAAGTTTCTTGCGATCGCCCTGTGTTGCGATTCAAGATTTGATACGACATAGATATTATTAGCTTATCCTATTGTAATAGTTGTCGATGCATATCCAAAGGTAATAAGCGAACTGCCGGGCAGAGCTGTGATCAGGAATTGACAAGAATGAACAAGGCATTGGCTTTGAATTGCAATGCCAAATTGAATGACGTAGACGGTGCCGAAGCAAAGGACTGGAAAGGTGGCATCCCAGTTAGAGTGGTACGCAATTATAAACTCGCAAAACATAGCAAATATGCACCGGCGGATGGTAACAGGTACGGAATGACCAGTGATATTCAGTCATTCGGACAAAGATAAAAATCGTTGGAGAATCTTCTTTTTCTTTTTTTTTTTTAGATACGATGGGCTCTATAAGGTTGTTAAATACTATCCTCAGAAAGGTAAGAGTGGATTTAGTGTCTGGCGATACGTTTTGCGGAGAGATGATCCAGCTCCCGCACCTTGGACAGAACAAGGCAAACTCCGCTTGGAATCCTTAGGACTAGAAATTATTTATCCAGACGGTTATCTTGAAGCAGAGAAACAAAACGGTAACAAACGAAGCAAGCGCGGTGTGTTCGGAACAACGGACGACAAGAGCCCACCGGCGAAGCGACGGAAGACCGAAGGTTACAAGTTAGAGAAAGAGGTGTCCGACCTCATAAAGAAGGACACGGCAAACGTTAAACTGTGGGATGACTGCAGGGTGGCTTTACCCGAAGGAAAAGCGCGGTTCCTGGCACAGGTTTCCGAGAGGTATTTATCAGCTATTCGTTGAAGTTAGTTGTACTTGTCCGTGACTCGAAATTCACCATTACCATAGATTCAATATATCTATGCCATTACCGTACATTTTAGTTTCTCGACTCAATTATATTCTAGCACGTCAATAGCTATTATTTCTTACAGATTCACATGCGTATGTTGCCAAGAAATTGTTTACCGGCCGGTCACGACTCCCTGTGGTCATAACATCTGCCTTAGTTGCCTGAAACGTAGCTTCTCCGCTGGGGTTTATTCCTGCCCATCGTGTCGATACCCTCTAGAAAAGAATTATCGCATGCTTGAGAACGACGCGTTAACATCTACCCTGCTATCACTCTACCCAGGCTATCAGGCAGGCAGATAACTACTAGTTTTGAGAATTATCCTCGCTCATACGTATCAACTTCATATCTGAATTTAATGTAAGAGTGCCAGGTCGTCGCCATTTTTTAAATCATCGATCGTAGCCGATTAATCGCACCGAATAATTTGTATAAATAAATGTAATTCTCTCATGGCTTTCAAAGTCATTGCAGGCCGGAGTGGTTTCCCGAACTCTGCTATATTTTTAAATGGATTCAATTAATTCATCAGACAACCGTAACGATTATCGGCAAACCGACTTTTTATTTATTAACTCTTGTCATACTTGTACTTATTATGTTATATCATGTTCATGTTGTGATATTTAAAAGAGGTATGACTTGATTTGTACGATCCTAGGCCGAGGTTCTAACTTTTAGTTTCTTTGTTTTGATCTAATTGTCAACGACCACAATGATTATGAATAATGAAATATAGTATAATTACTCAATTTTTGGCCTCTTTGTATCCTGAATTATTTTTCGAAACCCACCGTCATTTTTGTCTATTTACATTAGTAAGCGGTTTTTTTTTTTTTTTTCTCCCTTGACCCGTGTCGCTTCTGGAGACGTAAACAATCATAATCTTCAGCCGTGTGTTTACCCAAAGTCAAGTTGTCCGTTGGACAATTTGTGTTCACCATAGAGCCTCGAACTGATCATTAAATCTATAGTACGCTGAACGTCGCACGGTTGAGAAGAAAATCCAAATTTTGGAACATTATAATCTGGAGATATGGCTGGGCTGTTCAACGGGATTGTGGGTAGCCTAATTGGAGCTGGTATCCAGGCTACAATCGGAGGTATTCCAATTTCAAGAGATGCATCACGAGCTGTAGATTTTCTGCGCGATCGTGGAATTCCAGTACCACCTGCGAATTGGTTTTCGCAAGCTGTTACGGAAGAAGAAACATCACAACAGATCTACCATAATATCGAACGACATATCAATGGTGCAATGCCAGTCGTACGAACATGTCCGACACTTGCTAACATGTTAGAAACTGTTGCCAGCGTTACTAATCAACGAAACCAACGCGTCCCTGCGGCTGGAGGTGATGATTGTTTTACCACGTTTGCCTATGTTTGATAATCTCTGATCTATCTTATTAACGATCATATCCGTCTTTCAGTTTGGGCTCCTCGAGAGAAGCACGTGCCATTGTCGACGGGAAAGCAAGTCATCGGAAAAGACTGCCGTTGCAATTGTTCTGACAACCCTGTGATCACCGTATCGATGAAAAAGAAGTTTTCTCCGTCATTGAAACAGAATATTGCAACTAGAAGAACTGTAAAAATGGAAAAAGGGAATGTTTATTCAAAAGCAGCGGTGAGTCGAGGTAACTCTTCGGGCGAGGATAAAATGCTAGAAAAACTGAAAAACGATGAGGTTTACTTGCAGCAGCAATTAGATAGAAAACATAAGTTGTCGGTCATATCAGAGGATTCAAAGGTTGATTCATCGATAGTCGTAAAAAGATATCCAGGTTACAGAGGTGAAGCAAAGCTTACCAAATTCGAAAAAAAAACTGGCAAAGCGGTAATTCTAAGATGTGAAATCTGTCAAACTCGCATCAGAGGAGTAAACAAAATGGGATCAATACCGTGCGGACACATCCTTTGTAATAGATGTTTAACCAGTGAAAGACCTTTAAAATGTCCAGTGTGTGGTGTACAAATTGAGCTAGATGATTGATGAATATATTAGTCGCTGCGGCAATTATCAATTACTACATTATTATTTATTTATCGTTAAAATTTTATTATATTGAACTCCAAGTAGTCATGTGTAATCAAAACGTTGCATGTAATTATTATAATATCTTGACTTTGTCTATTTGTGTACTATTAGATTTCTATTGTTCAGCAAGCGCGTGAATGATTTTGTCGCAATGCTATATTCAAAAGATTTGGAAATCTTTTTTCGAATTAGTGGCGGTATTGTTTAGCTCCGATAAGCTCCCAAGAGGGCTTTTATTTCGAATATAGGTGAAAGATTTGTCTTAGTAATATTTGATGTAAATCGTCGGTATAATTATATACTTACTCAGTTTTGAAATATCACGACGTTTTAATAACAAGTTGAAAGTTAAATATACTGATTTACAAATACCGATTACGAAGTAGTTTTATTAATTTTCGTACACTTTCTCACTAGGTGATTCAAAAAATTACATCATCATTGAAGATCGAGGTAAACTACTTCGAAAAACGTAGTGAATGATTATACAAAATTAAATTACACGTCTGCAAACCAGGTTGATCTATTTGTCGCGTAATATGTTACTTCCCAAGCAAAGTTCCTCTTCGTTGTCACGGTTTCTAATCGTCCATCTAACTTTGATTACGATCTCTCTTGGGCCTTTCTCTGTTATTCTTACCAATCTTTGTACCCTTTTTAGCACCAGATACAATGTTTTTGAATTTTCCTGCATTTTTGGTCTTCTTCCTACAGAATATTAATACTCTCGTGAAGCCTTCCCGTCTGTCAATTGCGTATAAACTACACCATTCAGAGAAAAAATGTAACAACATTATACCGACCGTTTATTTAAGGCAGCTCGCGTCAGAGGCACGTAAGCATATGGATCTGGCTTTCCTTTCTTTTTGATATCTCCTTTTGCTTTCTTAGCAGAATATTCACTACCGAGATTGGTCTTTACAATTGGTCGATGAATCCCCGATCCACCAGCTGTGAAAAATCATTCGAGTTCGTACTCCTCGCAGCTACGATATAAGGGTGTCTATCGATCGGTGAAATAAACTTTTATAGATAATACCTTGATACTTGATCGCAGGACGACTGGAGCGTACACTCGTGGCATCTGTACTCCCGCTGATTCTTCGCTTCCGGCCAGTCCTTGCCACTGATACCATAGATTTTTCGTCTTCGTCATCTAGGAGAACATTCGTAGACCATAAAATTGAATGAATTCGTTATAGAATGTGTCTGTAGGTTCTATATATAATCTTTACCGGTCTCGTTCTCCGAAGCGCTTCCAAGAAAGGGTAATTTTTTAGGCATTCTTTCAATGTCGCTGTCGCTGCCATCGTCTTTGATGATCAGTCGTCCATCTCCCGCTAATTTGAACCCGCCGTCTTTATTTTTTACCTTTGATAACGTTGCGGTAGAAGCCCCAGGCTGTGTTGCTAACAAGACATTGGTGGGTGTTTTTTTTTTAATTATTTTTTCGTAATCGATAATGTAAATCGCACATGCTGGAATGGTATGAAAAAAAAAGAAGCTACCTGTGATATTCTTAGCGGTAGCAGCATCGACAAAGTCGACAATATTCTCCTCGTCTTCGTGAATCCACGCCTTTCTTTTTTCCTTGTTCTTTTGGCCTCGAGTAGGTACGTCGTCAGTTTCCACATCATCAAAATCGTCGTCACTGTCTGCCAAGATTTCTTCCATGCTAGAATAAAATGAAAAGGCCCCGTTTTACAGCTTGTAGAAAATTTTATAATATTCTCGTCATGAATGATAACTTACGTTTTTGGTCTAGCTCTGATGTTGAACTCCTCGTCATCTGAATCACGCTCATTGGAATCGGTGAGTTTATTCTGGTCCTTCATTTTTTGCTTTCTCCCTTGTATTTTGTTAATATTTCTCAATCTTTTGTGCATGATTTCATCCGACGCGGGTACCAATCTTGTTATCAGATCAGCACCATACTTTCTCACCAATTTCACAAGCAGATCCCTAACTTTTTGACGAAAATGTCTCTTACAATCATCGGTCATATCACATAGAGCTCTTACCTGGAATCAATGAGAAATTTCAGTAAAACTGATTGAACAAAATTTATTTCGATATCTCCAAATTACTTACGACAGTCGGCAACATAGGGGCTACAACAAGAGAGGGCATAACGGAAAGGTAAACTTTGATGTAAGAAATTGCCGACAAGGTTATTTCTCGAGTTGGAGAAGTCACTAGTACACAAGCGTGTTCTATAATTTGTTTCACCGTATCTAATCCTAATGAACCTGTTGAAAAATTGTATGAGTTGTCATTGGATACAAATTTATGATTTGACATCTACTAAATTTACGCGATTGTAATCTCACCGTTATAGTTGAACGTAATAGAAGCGAGTGCCAGTAACGTGGCGCTGCAAAGTGACGGAGCCCCGGCAAGACCCGCTATCAACATTTCAATGTATTTTTCCATACTCTGCGTATTGTCAATTAGCTGCTCCGCGATCGTGTTGAGTAATTGATACGCAGAGGCCCGACATTTCTCATTGACTTCCTTTATGCACGCAACCGCCTCTGAAACTATCGATTTTAGAAGCTTCGTCTGATCCAACTGTGGTTGGGACTTTACCAGATGCTCCAAACACCGTAGACGAGCCTGCATTTCGATAAACAGAGTTGGATTATATTATTTCTCTTTCCCAGGACCTAATGAATAAAATACAAACCCCTTTGCTGCTAGCGGCGGTAGAAGACAAAGATTTCAGCAACAATTTTTGAATAGCGTGTCTGTTTTGTAGAACGAATTCTTTGCAGGCTTCCTTTTCACTACCGCATACGTCTTCTAAGAATCTGAAAGATAGAGTTTCAAAGTTTAGAATA
The DNA here is from genome assembly GCA_963932425.1 of Athalia cordata. Taxonomy (NCBI): domain Eukaryota; kingdom Metazoa; phylum Arthropoda; class Insecta; order Hymenoptera; family Athaliidae; genus Athalia; species Athalia cordata. The sequence continues at coordinate 65,440,640 of OZ010625.1, forward strand.
AAATATTACAGGATATCAGTGGAAAATAAAAATGTGGAATAGGGAGCTGACCTGTACGCTTTTTTCTGTTCTTTTGAATTTTTGGCATCCAATAATGACGGGACACATTCTTTGTAAAGAGCCAGAAGCCTCTCACCATCCGTATGACAAGCCACAACCCTGATCAAATCCAGTATACTTTCCTTCATAAAACTATCGGTAGCTTGCAGTCTTTCCAGAGCTCGATCAAAAAGCTCAGCTATCAGCTCCTTATTACTTATCGTTAAGTAAGTCTATAACAGAATATTGTACGTCAAAATTTTTATTTCAACACGGCGCATCGTATACAAAAACTACAAGCGTACCAACCTTGATAGTTTCTAAGGCTGCAAGGCGTTGTCCTTCTTCATCGGAACCATTGGGCTTTATCGTATAAAGATTGAACAATAAGGGAAGGAAGTTTTTAGCAAACTTCGACAATTCCGCAATATCTTCCAAATTATTATCCTCAGTTGCTTTTGTTATAAGTTTTCTTATCGACGCCATGACGGATAATCTCAGATCTTTTCTTTCGCTTATGGCTGTACCCAAAATCCTGGCAATGTTCTGTGGAGAAGAATGATAAAATTAAATACCAAAAATCGTGGTCCAGCTAGTACAGATTCAAGCTATTTTACCTTGAAACTAGCTTGTATGTCAGCTGGATTGTTACAGAAATTCGGGAGTAGAGACCAAATCTGTGATGTGAGCAGCTCGTAAGTATGCGAACTAATCCCGTCATTTTGGGCCTTTTGAGCTGCAGATTTTTGTCTGTGAGGACAATCAAAATTTATTAGCAATTTAAAAACATCCAAAATGTTTCTATCGAATTTGAATACGAATGCTCACTCGCAAAGGTTGGCCAGCGGGAGCAGCGATTTAATAAAGTAGGCAAGCGGAGCTTGACTGACGTTTTCTTTCAGTGTGGGTAAGAGCCAACTTCTGTTCAAATCTATGCTTCCATCGGATGTCTAAAAAACATAAATATCATTTAATACCGAGTGTTTCATCGCTGAATTCAAAACTCGATTTATATCCAGAACTCACCTGTAAAGGAATTGTGTTCAGAACAATTTCTGGGCCCATTGATTTAATTGCCGATCCAACGGCAAACTCTACTTCAGAGTTGTATGAGAATTTATACGAATCCCTGAGTTCTGCTAGTTCTACTAAAATTCCTAATAATTGATCCTTGCATGTTTTGCCTGCGATCTGCTCCGGCAAAAAAAAAAAAAATCAGAAATCCAGATTCAATTTATGATTACGAGTACGTTACCTGGAAAATAACCGCGAGTAAGTGTAGAACGTGGTGCCAGGCTGAGTGATATTGGTATTTTACGCCTTGCTGAATCAGTTGAATTATCTTTGTTATCGTAGCTCGGTACCTGTGCAAGAATAACTGTCAGAATTGACTCCAATCAAATAGATCTGGTACTTACTTCTTCCCATTCTGTTCTGTTACACACAGAGGGGCGGTGCACGCTAACAGAAGTGTTTTGATGGTGTGCGATGCACTTGTTATTACCTCAGTCTTTTCAGATAACCATAGATCTGTACACTTTTCCAAAATTTGAGGTAAGTTTGCCGCGCATAAAGGCAAGGAATTTCTGCGCAGAGACAAATATACTAGATTACATTTTTAGGTGATTTGATAAAGTAAAGTAGAAGTCAATAAATGATTACTTACGCAACAAGATTACAATGTGCCTCTTGCATGACTGCTAGCCAAGCTAAAGTTGGTTGGGTGTCACTTGGCGCTGGTTGATAATCGTAGAGTGCATTAATCATCTGTGCGTTCAAAGTCGAGGGCAAAACTGTTTCCGGAGGTCGTGAAATAAACAGACGGTGAAACGTTTGTAGGCAGCACGATGTTACCAGAACGTTATTCAACGTCATTATTTTCAGCAATCCTTCACAAATACTCTGTAACGAAGAATACTCTGTCCGATTTCAGAATCTTTTTATTAGAGGTGAAAGGCTGATCATCTACCTTGACGTTAGATTTGGTAAGATGATGCAGGATTTCTTTCAACATGGTGAGAATGTGTAGCGTAGTTGTGATTCCACCAGGCTGCCCTGCCATCTCTAGTTGGGTGAGACAATGTTTGGCTACTTGATGCACGGCCGGGTGATGTAGGGGCGGATTTTCACTTTTCATTATCTCGCTTCCTAGAAATTGGCAGAATATTGTTCAAGATAGCCGAGGGACAGAGGAAAAAATTATGCTTTTCCTCTATTATTACCTCTGAGTATAGAACATATCGCATGTTGAGCCGCCTTTCGAACTTTTGGCTTCAAGTGTACAGTGAAAGCTAGTATGGCATCCAGTACTCTAGTTGTGGATGAGTTCGTCCATACAGCTGCTTCTTGAAATCTCAATAATATAGAAAGGCACCCGATGCACTGTAAAAATATTTGCAATATTATCACACCCTGTGTTACTACTTGTCAGACTGTTTAAAAAAATTCTAACATACGGTTCGAAGAATGAGAAAATTTTCACTAGTAGCATATTTGGTTAAAACTTGGAGAATGGTTTGACTAGCTTTGCCGAACTGTAGTCTGAGCACATTGACAGGTACATTTTTAAGTACCATTCCTAAAAGTGAAATAGCAGCTGCTACAGACTCCTCAGTCTCTGACGCTTCGAGCGTTGTCATCTGTAAAATGGACATACTGTTGGTAAACAAGTCCTATAATATCAATGATAATAGCTATAAAAATTATTTTTCCCATTACCAGAGCTGCATAATACTCAGTGGATGATTCTGTTCCTCCGTTTTGTTTGATAACCTCTGTAACTGCAGCTAAAACCGCCAACATTTCTTTATGCATAGCTGAACATACTTGAAATCTACTCAAGAATCTGTAAATTATGATTTGTATAAGACGTAAAGAATTTCATTTCTACAAGTTTAGCAATTGATTTGCCACCGCAATAATTTTATTATATAGGTAAGTCAATATCTTTAGCTCACCTGCCAAAGGAAATATTTGAACAATTACTCCAATCACTGGCAAATGTGTTAATGGTTCTAAAGGTAGTTGTTCCTTGGGATACTCCGTCATCGTCGATCTCAATTATTTGTCCATCCGATTGTGCTCCTTGCATCACGTCATGTTTGTGGAGGGCATCTAACGTCAGTCCACTAGAGCCTGTAGTAGTAATATTTGATGTATTTGAAAGTCAGTTTGATATGTTATGAATAAATTATGAGAGAAAACTCACCAAAATTCTCTTGAAAGAACCTGGTCCGAGCCTGCTCTCGGTATTTTTTGGTTTCAGGATTAGAACTCGAGCTTTGCCCTTTGGCCCATCTCTTAGCTTTCTTACGACTGCCCAGTCTTGGTTTTATTTTCCCCATTTTTTATTATCACATCTACAATATTCTCAAATAAATACTGTCCAGTTGTGTTGTTTTTAGGGTTCTTTGATCGATCACACGTGCGTATGAAAATGTAAATTTTTTTTCATCGAGTTCGCCGGAAAAGAGACCGATAGGCTACCGGAAAGCTGAAAATCTAAAGCTCGGTCTACATTGGGCGTTGACGTCACGAACGTTCACATGGCTTGTGCGGCATATTGCACGTAAAACGTCCTATTGCAGGCCTTCTTGATTGCAGGTAGGCTTGGCTGGCTTTGATTTTGAAGAGATATTCACCGCATCCTTTGTCCGCACCTTAAAGGAGTATTTGCTCCAAAGCAAAGTAGACTTGTAATTCGTTTATGCTCGCTTTTTACATGGGTCTGTATACCTTCTGATTCTTCTGATCCATTTCGAGCCAATGGATATACGCTCGCCTCTTGTGTACGAACCATGAGCGCTCTGAGTCGGTGAGCGGTATAGAATTTTAAACATGTTCTAACTTCCTTAACTCACCGTATACGGGGATGTCCAAAAAATAAATATCAACGTGATCGAACGTGAACTGTTGTGATTTGATCTTGTTTGGTCTATACAAATGCCGATTTTTCTCTGCAAATAGCTTTTGTTTCGAACTTTGGGGATCGCGCACCGCGAGGTTCGTGGATTTCGAATAAAAATAAATACCGTATCCAACGATAATGGCCGCTACGAATGGAGCCAGTGATAATTTAAACACCAAAAATGGAAATTTTCTATGCGGCGTTGTGGAAGGTATTTAATCAATCATCCATCATTGCAACCGGCTAGTCAAGTGTCAGATATTTTCAAAATAACTTCACTGTGGTATCATCCTGTCGATATCCCGTAACTTTATCTATTTGATGGAACTGAAGTAAGCCTGGCACAGTCATGTTGTTGCCAGAACTTTCACCCTGCCACTGAACTCTGAATTTACGTCCGCATTCTTATTGCTATTACAGGATTTTACGGGCGGCCATGGACAACAGAGCAGAGAAAGGACTTGTTCCAAAAGTGAGAATATTTATTCATTCGACGATCTAGTCAGTGACTAGTCCTTACATTATCTTTTTGTTTACTCAGGATGAAGAAATGGGGAATGGACTCGTATCTGTATGCTCCAAAAGATGATTACAAGCACCGTGCTTATTGGCGAGACTTGTATACCGTTGAAGAAGCCGAACATCTAACTGGTCTTATATCGGCAGCTAAGGAATGTGGAATTATCTTTTATTATGCTCTGTCACCTGGTTTAGACATCACTTATTCCAGTGCTAAGGAGGTGACTGCATTGAAAAGAAAGCTAGAGCAAGTCAGTCAGTTTGGTTGCGTTGCATTTGCATTATTGTTTGACGATATCGAGCCAGAAATGAGCGAAGCTGACAAGGAAGTATTTCAGTCTTTTGCCCATGCTCAAGTAAGTCTTGCAATTTGCATTTTGTATAAACGGATCACATATAACATTTTTTTATCACTCTCTGTTCTAGGTTTCTGTCACAAATGATATTTTTCAACATTTGGGGCAACCCCGTTTCTTGCTTTGCCCCACACAATACTGTGCGACACGTGCAATGCCAAATGTTCCTAGTTCCGAATACCTGAATACATTAGGTAGTAAGTTAGCCCAAGAAATTGACATAATGTGGACCGGACCAAAGGTAATTTCCCGCCTTTTAACTGTGGAATCTATCGAAGAAATTACCGAAGTACTTCGAAGGCCTCCCGTTATCTGGGATAACCTTCATGCCAATGATTACGATCAGAAACGAGTCTTTCTTGGTCCTTATTCCGGGCGATCTCCCGATCTTATTCCAAAATTGAGAGGAGTCCTCACAAATCCGAACTGCGAATATGGTGCTAACTTTGTGGCAATACATACTTTGGCGCAATGGAGCCGATGCAACGTTGACGGCAAAAGAGATCTTAGTCTCAGTAAGTGAATAAATATTTACACAGCGGTTCAATCCGCGCATTCTTGTTGGAAAAAAACAAATCATTTACGTCTTTGCTAGATGACACGGTATCAGCTGATATTAAATTGGAAACTGAAACGGAGGATGGTGTAGTTGGTGAAGATGTGCCATCTAATCTTTGTCCGAACATGTATCATCCTCGACATGCCTTAAAAAATGCAATTAACGATTGGCTCGTCGAATTCAGTAGAAAACGTGCAGCTTGGGGTGTGATCGTAAAGCCTCAGCCCTGCGTGGCGCCGACAATCCCAGTGCCCATAATTCCTTCAGTGAATACGTGCATGAGTATTACGTCGACAACGTCGACAACAGTATCGGTGTCTACACCAGCTGTAACCAATTCAAATCATCTTCAGGCATTGGCAGAAGTATGTTCTACTGTCACGGGCAATGAAAGTTTTTTGCAACCTGCTTGCGGACCTGTTATGAACTCTTTAGTTTCTGATAATAAAGTTGTCAGCGAACCAATTATGACAGCCGTTGTACCGAACGCCAGAAGCGAGGCCATTCCTAGTATTTCACCAGTCTCTGAGCCTATGGACTGTAACACGACACCTGGAAACTCGCCCGCTCATGTAGTGAAGAGTTCAGCGGATGACGATGCGATGGTGGAAAATACTTCCGTAAGTGTAATTTGTATAGTAAATGAACAAGAACTCATTCCATGAATATCTGGACTCGTGAATCTCACCCACAGACATGCAGTGGGGCTTCCGGAAGTATGCAAGTTGAATTGGAAGCCACGTCACCGACGATAAATGGCACACAAATGATGGTTGAAACTGAAAATGAAAATCACGAGGTGTCCGAACCTCAAGAATCGGTCCCGGTTGATGTGGAAAAGCAGCTCACTCAGGAAGATTTGTCGCTCCTTTGTGATCTTTTTTATTTACCATTCGAACATGGTGGGCAGGGGATTCAACTTCTTCAGGAATTCAATTGGTTAAAAAGCAACGCACAGATTGTGATGAAACACTCGAAAAATGAACAGGAACGCAACAAAGCTGACGTAAGTGAACTAAAAAGGCCGCAAGTTGTAAACGGTTTTAAAAGTGAGATTGATTGTTATCGACAGATCGAAGAATGGCACTCTCGGGCAGCCAAAATGAATGAAATGTGTGCAGCTGTCAACAGATTATTTCAACGTTTAACATATTGCAACAATCGAGAGCTATTGTATGACCTCTATGCGTATGTCTGGGACATGAGAGGAGTCGTTTCGCTCTTAAACAGTTACATAAAATGGCTTGGTGAGTAAAAAACAAAAACACTGACATTGCATCAACCTAAAATTTGACTTGTGACATCAAAGTTTTTCCAAATTCATTAGCCGGTAGGTAGTTGTACGAGGGACTTCTTTGACATGATAATCGTTAGAATGAACAAGCGAAGTGCCAAATGTTTTATGGTTGGCAAAAATTGCCCATTGAGATTATATTATGTCGGTGTCGGATTTTTATTTTAAAAGTGGAACTCGAAATTCCACAACTATTTGTTGAGCCACAGATGACTACTGTTGTTAAATCTCTACATCCAAATACTCCAATATATTACACGTGCCTGTATTTCAGAAGAAAAAACTATCATCAGTCTGGTAGGTGAAATGTAATTATTTCATTTGGAAAACAAACATTTGTTTTCGCTTTATAATAAACATATTGTTGCTTTTCACAACCATTCGATGATCTATACAGGACTGATTATAATTTACCAATTTATTGTCGCTGACGCCACTAGAACAGATCACTGTAAAGTATTAACGTTGTAACAACATCAGGTCTATGACCAGCGAACAAATTCAATTGTATATGCCAAAGTCTTAAGCCACAGACGGACTGTAAGACAAACGTAAATGTATTCATGATCATAATGATGTAGCAATGTAGACCTTTTGCAACAAATGCTTTAAGTTTACGCAAAAAACTTTTGGAAAAGATTTTCAAACTAATGTCACGTTAAATTCACATACATATAATAATTCACACAAGCTTCAAATAGACCCATTAGGGTGTCCACCTATGGTATTCTGAGCTGAGCGTCATAAAATCGAAAGAGGAAAAATTTTGAAAACGCTTTTTTTTTCTTTTTTTTTTTGCAAGTGCGATGGTCCCATATTCGTGGCTACTTCTGCGCTCTAGGAGTGTCTGCAAATGAGATATCATATCAGCATTATCAAACTGCACACAAACTGAAACGAATCACGTAGTCAAAACTTAAATATTTGATATTGAACCAAGTGATGGGTTACATTATTTGTGGCGGTTTCAGCGCGTTATTTTACGTAATTTTAGACGTAGCAGTCGTAGGGCGAGGAATTTTATAAATTGATATATCATTTTTTCATCTTTGACTTGTGACGTATTACATTCAATTAACTGTTGAAGTTCAAGGAGAACTGAAGAATCTGTGAATCAATCTATGGCTCTTACGTATGAAATTTAGATCGTCATAAATTATGCGACAAGCAGCCCGTCTCTGCAGATTTAGCAGAGAAATTATTTTGAGAAGCCAATCGATGGGCATTTTTCGTTTATCTAACAAAGAATTTACCAGCAGCATACATCTTGTGAGGTTCAACAAATAATATATTACTTGTCTAATAATTGTTATCCCAAGAGATATAAACGAATGTGGAATTCGACTTCTATTACTCATTAGGTACCTAGGAGAGGAAAGAGTTTTCATTTACAGTTTGTGATTCTTCTTACATTCAACGTAATATGCTCAATCATTTTCTTCTTGTCTGTCTAAGCACAATACATACATACACGTACGTATATATTTTATCTTAATTGAACGTTGTAGAGGATATGAACAATTGAAAATGCTCTCTCTTCAGGTATTCGAATTTTAGGATTTATATGAATATATTTCTAATACTCACTAACTTGGTTTATTTATTTTCTTTTTCTTTTTGTCTTGTTGTACAGCGTTTGGCAGATTCCCGACAACGATGACCACCTTCACCCAGGGAAGCTACACATGTATGCCAATTACGTGTTTTTCTTACTTACAAAAAATATAGCGCGCGATTACCATTGCTCCTAATACAATTCCTGTTAAACTTACACGCAATGGATAGAAATATCAAGATTCTATTTCACTTGTTTATCTATTTATTAATTTTGATTTTTTTTTTCACATTAGATTGTCTTGGGAGTTCTGTGTAAACTGTGAAAATTACTAAATTGAAAGCAAAGGGCGCATCGCGGAGATTTCAAATAACATGCTCGGTGAAGATTTATAGAGCCTTTTTCCTGTGCGTGTGATAACGTTGTATCGTGCGTGCATAAATATGGCACATAAAATTCAGAAATCGAAATCTTTTCTCTTCCTTGGCGCGTCATTTGAACTCTGAGTATGATTTGTGAACCAAAAATTCTGGTTTCAATGGTACTTGAATTTCGAATGATCGAATAGATAAGTTTCATCGACGGATTGAGCCAAGTCAACAAAGAATTTGAAAAAAAAATCCAACTGCTATTTTCAATGAATCTTCTCTATCTATAGATTTATTATTCATCATGAACTCTTGATAAATACGTAAAGAACGAAAACCAAAATACATATCAATCGTAATGCAATAACACAACACATACAAATCATACTTTCGGAATTATGATCTGTATCGGTTTTAATATCTAATATCTCTGTAATACATCAATTTCTATTAATAAGATTTAAAAAAAAAGACAAACCTTGCTTAGTGTTGCGAATGATATTTAGTTTCCATTGGCAATTTGTGAATACTAATTTACCTCATTTGATTTTCAGATGAATAATTTGTTTCCAGGAAGAACAATTAATTTATTCCATTTTCAGCCTCACAAAATCCAATGTTGATTTTACCTTTGAATCAAGAGTTCATGACGCGCGTCTGTTTGCAACATAAATTGAGATGACATTTCATTTATTATAAAATGTGACTCGGAATTATTTTTTCCACAAACTCATTCGACAGCAACTAATTCCATAACTCTAGTCATAGCGCTGAGTTGAAATGTATTTCGAAATGTTGTATCCAAAAATTTTTTCGAGTGAGTACAATTTTACAACGTTCTCTCAATCGGTCAGATGTATTTTCATGTAACCTAAAGTGCAAAAGCAAAGAACTCCACAAATCAATTCATGGAGATCTACTCCATACTTCGAACGCTCCAATCTACTTGCCTTACTTACAATCAGAGATATCGAACGAGCATGTGGAAGATACGAAGTAAAAATGTTATACCGCTTTCTTTCACATTGGCGCGTATATTGAGCAATATTGGGACCAATGCAACAAAGGCAATCGAATTGAATCTTGAATCAATTAGATGTACATAAATTTAGATTATTCCCATCATCATCTTCTGATAGATTCTTAATCCATCAGGGTTCTCGAATGGATGGAAAGAAACTTTCATGAGTGGTGATCAAGAGCCATGGGTATTCAGAGGTGGACTTACTGCGGATTTACAGGTTTGTCATATTATCGCAATTTAGAGATCGATCCATGTGGACCAACGTTTTGGGACTAATTGGTTTTGGAATCCTGTTAATGTTCGCGTATTTATTTTTCAGAGATTAATTCCAGTAGATAGTGGAAATGATTTGTTTGTTTACAAAGCACCAGAAGTTCCTTGCAGTAAGATATATACGATTAGGCCATATCTGTTGAGTGACGAAGAAGCTGTTCGGTCAATATGCAACCGAGTATCGGAATCTTCTTCCGCGGAGATTGACAGGTAACGTAAACATTCGTTTACTTTTTTACCGAGTCAACACCGATCCACTTTGTTACTCCGTCTGCATAGATTGGTCGGAGGCTACCTGACCCTGAGTCCAGAACTATGCATGGTCGTAGAAGATGAAGAAGAAATTGTCGGCTACGCCGTAGCTACGTTGAATGTTAAAATGTTCAATCAAAAAATGGCTGTCTCTTGGATCCCAGAACTTCAGGCTAAATATCCCTTAGACGATAACATAAATGATTTGCCTAGACATGCTCAGGTAGTATATAACATTCTATCATGTCCAACGATCGATTCCATTATTTTATGTTCGATAATTCTTAGGAGGCGATACGATATTTTCATTCGTTCGTCCCTGATGTTGCGGAAGAATTATCTAAACAACATCCTTCTAAAATATCGTGTTCAATACTGCCTACTGTGACGGATCAATCTGTTGCAAAGAGGCTTGTAACTTGTGTTTTAGCTGCCCTCAGAGCTAATGGTGAGTTATGAGTAACTAAATCAAAATATGATGGAAAAATAATTAAATTCCCTACCTTTAGTCTTCTACCGAAATGGCATTCTCTTTCAGGCTCTTTCGGTGTGCATACAGCGGTACCCAAATTGGATACCGAAGCCCACGAGTTTTACGCTAAGCTCGGTTTCGTCGACCAGCAAACGGCGCAGGAAGAGGAATCGGCAACGATCGTAATGTGCCGGAGTTTTTAACGGTGGGCTCAAATTTCTGTCGTATGCATAAATAAGATTTTTTACACATCTCTTTGTTGGAGATAAATATCCCAAGCCCGAAATAAGAAAACTGTGAGTATAATAAAGCGAATGATAAAGAAACTTTACGAAAGAAAAAAGAGCCATTTCACAACGTCTAACCATCTCAAGTATGAATATTGTTTTGTCAAACAAAAACAATATTTGCTGCTAACTTTGAAAAAAGGGGGAAGAAAAATTTGCGTAGACTTTTACCGAATAATTTATATCTAATAAACAATCCCAAGAGGCATTCAAACTTTTCTTTCAACCTGATGGAATATAACAATCTATAATATAACTATAATTCATCATTAGCTCTTAGGAAACTGACCGTATTGCCACCATATTACCAATGGACCAACAAGGAATCTCAGTGTAAATTCTTGACAGATAGACCAATTTCTGTGTACTTTTGGTGAACATTTTCGACGTTTCAAGTGAATAATATCAAATAATGTAATAGTTGAGTAAATGAGTCATTTTTGGAATGCCTCAAATATCGTTAAGAACAGTAACAAAGTAAATGATCGGTGCTCCTTGACCAATTCTAATATTTCGTAATTTCACGTGCGTTTTACAACTGTTCTGATTCGTTTTTGTGTAACCGATGATTAATTTGAATTTCATACTCCACGATGTAATAAAGTTAGAGGTAGTCTTGCACAAATATTGATAAATCGTTTATCTCAACGCTAACAATATTTTATGTTGCAAAAAAAAAAAGGAGAGAAAAAAGAAATAGAAAAAACACGCACCTCTATGTAGATCGATGCTCCATAGTTTACAAATTACCAGTGAATGAACACAATTTTTCATAAAAATGCATTAAAATGTTTGTTTATCTGACGAATTCATTCGTTGGCTTGGTCATCCTAGTCCGATTTCATCAATATTAGCGTTCTTCAATCATCCGTCGAACGAATAATCATGATTATGCCGTTTAAATAGGTCTTAGTTCACTTTTGAAATAAAAATATATTCAATAATTGGTCAATACATGCGGTATAAAAATTTGCGATTTGAAGTGATATTCGTACATCTTGTTTCTTGAACCGTAACGATACCGAGAAAAATTGCGTTTAGTTGACATCAAATTATGAGCGACGGTGGACGTTTGCATCGCCGACGCGATGGCATGTTATGGGTTGCAAGGGTGACGTCACCGTGACGTCGTTGTAACGCTTCAGACACTGGACTTGATCTTGCAAATCTGTGATCTGTAAAGGTTGGACCGTTCGACCATAAATCCTTTTTTATCTAACTAAATTAACAGAGTACACAGGAGGACAACCGATTTGTCTTGGGAACTTACCTTCCTGAGTTCCGTTTCAAACAGCTTCTGTTCGGTTCTTGGACTGGGTGTTCTTGAATGATAAGCCATTTGCAGTTGGCTCAATGATTCAAATAGTTCCTCAACTTTCCGATCGATGTTCCTGTAATTCAAAGTTAATTTGTTTTTCTTACTTCATAACATTTATAAGGCTGCTAGGTGGCTGCGGTAACAGGTCTCCAAACTCACATAGGTGCAATCGGACCATGTCTTCCTTTTCTAGCTGCTTTGAACCGCTGTTAAAATATATTTATTATCAGGCGTGTTTGTATTTACTAGTGATATATCAAACGAGCTGATCTAAGGACTCACCATTTTCGAGTTCTGTCCGGCTTGGATAGGATAATCGTCTGCGTTGACGGCAAATGGTATATTTGCTGAAATCGTAAATGATTCATCAACTCGACGGGTTGGCCAATGTCAATCAGAATTTATGTTTACCTGCGGTTCGTTTTCCAGCTTTCTCGATACTTTTGTCGTAACTTCTCTTATCCTGTCTCCAGTCTTTTAATGCCGCTTTATTTCTGCGGAACATTGGACTTTATTGTAGCCTCGTGATTAACATGAAATCATAGACTCGACAAAACAAAAAATAAACTCACCTCGTGCACTGAAGTGCCAACGCTTGTCTGTTGAGCATCTCTTTCACCTCAGACATCCACATGAGTTGCATTGCCGTAGTAAAGTTTTTACCTTCATTGCTGTATCTGGATCAGGAAACTGGTGTAATTAGGGCGAATCACATTCTTTCGTCAAACCTATTTATTCATTTCTATTTTATACGTCTTGCGTCTCGTACAAATAGGGAAGTATACAAGAGTTGGATTATTTTTGAAATTTGTTAAATCGGAATACATGGCGAAGTATTATCACTTTCTAACTCCTAAATAGGTTTCTAAAAACTCGAGTATCCAAAAAGTACTATCCAACTGCATGGGATACAATTTCATCATGATTCTATCGTGCGTAATAATATGAAACATTCTTTCTCTCGTTGTAGAATCTTTGAATGGTTCTTCCATGCTAGTCCTGATGTACCCAAAATCCTGGAAAGCCGCATTTGGCAACTGCGCTTTACGTAGCTTTTTAACACCCTGCTTGTGATTCGAAAACAAACGACTGTATCCAAACTTTTGAGATATAGGCTGGTATTTTGTTGAAACTTGAAAATGATGTGTATCTCCTCCGTTGATACGTTTGAGGAATTTAATGCTCAAGCTATTGTCGGATTTACCGATCATTGTATCGTTCGCGTCAGTCTTTGTATCCTCATACCTGTTGCTCGGTTTATATTCCCAGGACTTTTGGCGTACTGTTTTTCTGTCTGAATTAGCATCGCCACTAGAATTGCTTGTGAGTGACGAGATATCTGGAAGCTGATCTGAAACTTTTTTTTTCTTCGGTATTGATTTTGGTTCATAACAAAGAATCGTTGTGAAATCTGGCTTGACTTGATCTGAAACAATAGTTCGTTCTTGGCACTTCAAATTAAATCAACAAAACTAAAATTTTTATATTCAACCGACCGTTGTCCTTCTCCAGCTCCTTTGGAACTTTTTTTGACGTGTTTTCCGCTTCGGGATAAATTTTTTTCCATTCTTTTCTCATATATTCTAAAACCGCAGTAGTTCCACGTTCCACAATGGTTTGTGGAGGAAATACCAGTGGGTTGCGGGTCACTTGCAACGTTTTCAGCTTTGGTATTAAACCTAGAGTTCAACATCGAAATAAATGGAGTTACTTGATATTAATAATCGGATGGTCCATCGACTCACATAGTTGCAGAGGTAATTTTTTGATTTGATTTCCTTGAAGCAGGATGGTCTCGAGGCATGGGTGCCATGCAATATTACTCGGTAAGTCTGTCAACTTGTTATTTCTCACATCGATCCAGTGCAAGAATTTCAATGTTGAAAAGAGCTCATTGGGTAGTTTCAGAAGTTGATTATTTCCCAAATATAGCATCTGTGAAAAAAAATAAAAAAAAAACCTTGAATTAAGTACTTTCAGTAATCCGTTGATGCAATTGGCAAATCAGTTACGACAAAACTAATACCCGCAGGTTTGATAATTTATCCAGCATTTCAAGAGGAAATTCTGAGATACCGGTGGCCGTCAAATCTAAGTATACGCCGTTACAAACAGGAGCCTTTTTGGGCGGAGGTGGCAAGGGCATAACTGAGGTTTTTAATTTTCTGCTCGATCGTTTTTTGGGCATGGGTGATGATATGGCAGATCTGATGTCTGATGCGGTTTCTTCTAATGCCATCCAATTTGCATCTGAGATATCTTCCAGAGGCTTTAATTGAGCCTCATTGTTGTTTAATGAAGATTCTTTGGATTCTGCTAAGTGGCTGCGACTTTTGAAAACATATTCATTCATATTCAAGTTATTATCCAGAAACAACTCACACCGATCGTCATCATTGTCTGCTGCCGAAATAACATCATTGAGAAATTTAGATGACCTGTCCCGTTGCTCGGTAAGCAAATTCATTTCATCTGATTTACTTGCGATATTACCCTGAATTTTTTAGGAAATAAGACTGTAATTGCAGAGAACAATAGGCAGAGTCGTGACAATCAATACTCACGTCTATTGTGTTATTATGGTTAACCATGTTTAAAGGTTCTTCTTCCAGCTTAGGGGTTAATGCTTCAATTTTGTCAGGTAGGATGTCTAGTACACTTGTATCGGTATGACTGGAAAGGGGTCTTCCAAAGCGCTTTTCTGACCCAAAACCATAGTATTCGGATAACAAAGTTCTAGTCATATTGTTAGCCATTACCAAAGAAAATTTATTTGAAAAAGAATCTACTGTTTTTTGGTACTTGTATATTGTACGGGAACGTCATTAGCGATTGGTTGCTATGGTAACAATCATGCTATCCCACTGATTTATGGTCGAACGGTCCAATCTATAAGCAAGATTAGTGTGCTGTCCGCTGCCTACACTATCTTGTGTTTTGAAATGAACCGCCTTTGCAACACTACGCACACCACTGCGCAACACACAATGTAGACCACACGTCTTCAGTGAGATTAGCGCTAATAACTTTGGTCATAACGTACGGTGGATCTTGCATAAGGTCGATAAAGATGAATGCTAATTTTTCCATGGAATCGCTCATACCGGAAAGCAAATAAATAACAATCAGCGAATTAATTATCATACAAGTGCGCGTAGCGGTGTAGTAAAAAAGTTGTCAAAGCAACCATAATTACAAAATGGCGACAATCGCGTGAGATTGTAAAATCACAACAAATCACGTATGAGTAGGCGTCAAAGTGAATCAAACACCTAACACCATGGATAAACTGACAATTATTTCGGGTACACTGTTTTTAGCAGCTGATATGTTCGCGATTGTTAGTCTCGCAATGCCTGATTGGATTATCACAGACGTCGGAGGTTCGCCCGAATTTTCCATTTTTCTACTTTGAATTCGAAATAAGTTACAATCTTTCCAAGATCTCTGTACCAATTATCTTCCAGGTGATACTCGGCTCGGCCTGATGTGGTCCTGCATGACCCTTTACAACAGGCCGCAAGTCTGCTATCCGCCTGACTTGCAACTCGAGTGGTTACTTGCTCTGGTCTGTATCTCGATGGGCTGTATTTTGATAACAACGACAATTATTCTACTAGCCAGTTCGCATTGGGATCGTAACGTAGTTCCATACGCCAGATGGGTCGGATTTACAGCCAGTAAATAATATTCAAAAACTTCATGAGTATAATTGAGAAATGCGATGAGTTGAGAGATTGTAATAATTCAATTACATATGTTCTCTTTCAGTGGTTCTTTTCTGTTTGGCTGCTGTAATATTCCCAATGGGTTTTCACGTCGATGAAATAGGAGGACAGCCATACCAGCTACCAAATTCTCATCAAGTCGGAATCTCGTACATAATGTTTGTTCTGGCATTGTGGATAACGGTAATCTCCGAGCTGTTTGCAGGAAAAGTTTGCCTTCCGCATTTCTAGCATCTTCCCTTCCGCTTCCTTTTCCTATTTTTGCTTCTGGGCATTACATATTTTGCGTACAATTATCCTGAAGGTATAATCATGCACCACTTTAAGGGATTAGAGTTTTAAAGTGGTCCTCGAATCTTGAATGCCCTCCAATATCTGATATCTATTCATTTTGAACACTACTTTATGTTAAACTATTTAAGCGTGCTCTCAATTTGTCATTGATTCTTTGTTTTTTACTTCAAAAATATTCCCACAGACCAAACTATCTTCGATATAATCTTTCAAGCGTGTATGTTGATCCTTCAATTCACTTGCTGCGCAAACTTCATATCGACAATGATTTAATCTGATTTTCCTCCAAGGATGTATATTATTTCCTTCATTTCATAAGACGAGTTCTTCATGTGCAGCTATACTTAAGTATTATGTAAATATAAAATGTTCATGTTTCTTGAACATGTCGGAATTATTATTGCCAATCAGGCTGGTAGCTAGAATTGTGACGCTCAAGGTCTGCATTCATTGTTATTATAATTCGTATAGAAAATCATATTCTATTGTAATGTAAAATAATCAGACACAGATGTACCTTTGATATTTATCCAAAATCTAAAAACTCTTAATACTTTCGAGAGGTATAATTGTATAATATGTTCACTGTATGTATACCCATATGCACGTATGTACCTACCATTGAGTATAAAACGAAGAAGTATAAGTAACTCAATGTACCTACGTACGTACGTACATCCGCATTTTAAATATAACAAATTAATCGAGTTCAATATATCTATGGATATACCTATGTGATAAGCTAATGCAAAAGGAAAGATACTAATCTACAACTGTGTTGTAGATGTTCCAACATTCTTTACAACCGCAGTTCTCCTAGTATAATTATCCGGTTATCATTGTACATTTATTTGTAAAAATAAACGCTGTACAGAACAACTTATCTACCATCTGAATTACAAATAAAACGTGAATTAAAATTACTGTCTCTGTTTTATTTTAAATTATAAAACTCTTGCCACTGATCTATATACTACTCCACGGTCGTATCATTGAGTATAGATAAGATCAAGATCTATAAACATAGCATACCGATTAACGAAATTGATCCTCGTTAAAATTGTTGCGTACGTACCCTATCCATACTCAATGGTCGTATTTATGCGTCGTAGTTGCTATGGTAACAGCATGTACACAAGAAATGGTCGACAAGTGGGGGTTCAGGGGTGCCTTCAAAATGACAGAAAGAGAGTTATGACTAGTTTGCAAATATAATAAACATTATGCTGTTGAAATACTTGGGATCAATTTTACCTGCGCTAGTGAGTTTATGGCTGGCACATTTTTTTTCGTCTTAGCACAATTATTGGGTAGACAAAGTTCAAACAATAGTAATGATTTTATCTGTTTTATAACAGGAAAGTGAAAACAGAGTAGTTGCTATTGTATGGTCCCCTAATAGTTTGAGACTTGCTGTTGCATCTTCTGATCGTTGTATATATTTATTCGATGAAAAAGGAGTGAAAAAAGATAGATTTTCTACTAAACCTGTTGATCCTAAGGTAAGTTTATTCACTATGTTTCACAGATGAAAGGATATTGAATGTTGAGTCATTCTAGCATGGGAAAAAAAGCTACCTGATAAAAGGGATAGCATTTTCGCCAGACTCAACAAAAATTGCTGTTGGACAAACAGATAACATTGTATATGTTTATCGGATCGGGGAAGATTGGTGAGTCCTATTCCTATGATTTGTAAATATCATTCAAAGCAGTTACCTTGATCCACTGTAGGTTGCACATGATTTATATGCTTTTGATCGCAGGGGTGAAAAGAAAGTGATTTGCAATAAATTCAGCCAACCTGTAGCTGTAACGTGTTTGACATGGCCATCCGAGGGCCCAATCATTGTTGGCTTAGCAGATGGCAAGGTGCGGGCTGCGATGCCAAAAGCAAACAAAAGTCACACATTGTACTCGGCTGCCTCCATGACGATTTCCTTAGCTGTCAAGTAATTTTTTATTATTATTGCAATTGTAGAGCCAACATTATCAATTTCTAATTCACTATGTTCATCAGCACAAAAGGTACTGGATTTCTATCTGGACACGCGGATGGTAGCATTATTCGCTACTATGTTGCTGAAGATAGCCAAGCAGAGCCCCAGGGACGAGTCTTGACTCACGGAGTCCCAGCTTATGCTCTGGCATGGCCCGCAGGTCATATTTTTGCAGCAGGCTGTGATAAGCGAATATTTTTTTATGACCAACGAGGTAAGCCAGTCCGAAACTTTGATTATAGCCGTGACGAGGGTGAGAGGGAATTGACAGTGGCGTGCTGTAGCCCGAGCGGACAGAGCGTGGCTGTTGGCTCTTGGGATAAAATACGATTGCTGGATTGGAGTCCTAGAAAAGGACTTTGGGAAGAGGCTAATACCCGTGCATTGCCTCATTTGTATACCGTGACTGCATTGACCTGGCGTAAAGATGGCTCCCGACTCATGGTTGGCGGCTTGTGCGGGGCAATAGAGCAGTTTGAGTCGATTCTGCGACGTACAATAGTCCGAGGGAGTCACGAGGTATCTTACGTTGGACCAAGTCAAGTGGTGGTCCGTCCTATGAATCGTACAAGTCGTCCGATTGTTATCAGGTCACAGACAGGGAATGAAATAGAAGATGTCAGAGTCCTCGGACGCAAAGACAATCACATAGTGGCTCGAACGTCGACAACCCTCTTGGTCAGTGACATAGAATCAAATTTACTGAGTGAAATCCCTTGGGAAGACAAGGGTGGTAGCGAGAAATTTTTCCTGGAGTACCCCGGGGTTTGTTTGATATTTTGCGCTGGAGAATTAACCATTATTGAGTATGGACACAGCGAAATATTGGGATCGGTAAGAACGGAAGCGGTGAATCCACATGTTGTAAGCATCAGGGTTAACGAGAGGCAAGGGCTCGGGCTACCTGATAACAAGAGGCTGGCGTATCTCCTAGATCCTCGTACAGTGTGTATAATCGATCTGACAACAAGCTCGACGATATGTATGACTGTCCATGACGCTAGAGTTGATTGGCTAGAGCTCAGTGAGACCGGTCACAGACTTTTATCGAGGGACAGAAAAGGCGGGCTTTGGCTTAGTGACGATAAAGGTATACGTACTCTTCTACTCGCAGGGGCAAGTTTTGCTTCTTGGGTACCCGGTAGTGATGTTGTTGTGGCTCAAACTGGATCCACACTTGCCGTATGGTATAATGTAGATGCACCCGAAGCTGCTACTTTAATTCCAATTAAAGGAGACGCCATCGATATTGTGCGGAACAACAAGCATACCAGGGTCATAGTAGAGGAATCTAGTGGACAGATTGCATATGTTCTTGATGAGGGACTGATAGAATTTGGGACGGCACTTCATGACAATGACTTTGGACGGGTCGTGTTGTATTTGGAAGAACTAGGGGACAGACCACAAGCCGAAGCTATGTGGGAAAATGTTGCTAGGAATGCTATGGCTGCTAAGCAGTTCTACATAGCTGCAAGGTGCTACGCTGCCCTTGGCGATGTAGCGTACTCAGATTTTTTAACAGAAATAGTCGACGATGGAGAGGCATACGCTTTTGAAACTGGCAACGATGCACTTGCTAATCCAGACTGTTGGGCTAAGATCGCTATTTTGAATGGGGAATTAAAAACTGCAGAAGCTATTTACCTGGAGCAAAATGAGCTGGATAAAGCCCTTGAGTTGTATCAAAAATACTGGCACTGGGGGGATGCCTTGACCCTTGCTCAAAGTAGGGGATGGACCGGGCTTCAAACTCTGAGAGACGATCACTTGACATGGCTACTCGACAGTGGGCAGGCTGCACGGGCTGCTGCTATCATAGAATCCTTCAATCCTCGGCATGCGGTGACTCTATATTTGCAAGCTAATCGTCCCGGTCGAGCTGCGCGTTTGATGCTCACTAATGAAGATTTGATGGAGGATCCCGGTATGATTGGGGAAGTAATAAGTGCGTTGAAAGCAGCGGATCTTATGGAATTAGCTGGAGAAGTTTTTGAGAAATCATCAGATCCGGTAAACGCAATAAAGTGCTACTCACAGGCAGGGGTTTTTGCCCGTGCTCTGGAACTGGCACGACAGGTTGAACCTAATTCAGTAGTTGATCTCGAACGAGAATGGGGACATCACCTTGCGGCCGGCGGACACTTCGACGCAGCTATTAATCATTTCATAGAATCAGGAGAGACTGCATTGGCTCTGAATGCCGCCATCAAAGCAAACCAATGGCGAAAGGCACTCCAAATTGTACAAGTAGGCTGTTGAAGAAAAGTTTCTACGCATAAAGAAACAATTTCATATGCAAGTTATAAGCTCAATGTTTTACTCTTGGTTATTTCAGGTGATTGAAAATGACAATCCCGAGATTCAGAAGCAATGTGCAAGATTGGGAGAATACTTTGCTTCGATCGGGGATCGTGAAATGGCAGAGACGTTATTACTTCGTGCAGGACAAGCGGAGCGAGCTATCGAGGCACATGTCAACTCTGGTGATTGGACAAGGGCACACAGAGTTGCAATGAACCATATGAATGCCGATCAAGCCAACCAGGTATTAGGGAAACACGCAGAGGCGTTGGAGCAGGCTGGGGATCTACGACAGGCGGAGTCTCTTTACATTGCAATAAATCAATACGACTCGGCAATCGCAATGTATAGACGTGAGGGACACAGAGGAGACATGGTTAGGCTTGTTCGCGAACACAGACCTGACTTGCTGCAGGCTACCCATGCCCATTTAGCCAGGGAATTAGAGGCTGCGGGAAAACCCAGGGAAGCAGAGGAACACTTCCTCGGTAATGGGGATTGGAGAGGCGCTGTTGCTGCTTATAAAGCAGCAAACATGTGGGAAGATGCTCTGCGGGTGGCAAAACAAGCTTCAGGAGAAAAGGCAGGTCAACAGGTGCGTTTCAAATAATCATTTATGAGCTGCATTTTTCTACATAAGTTCTCTGATCATCGATAGGTAGCACTGATGTGGGCTCGAACATTAGCACCAGAGTTGGGTGCTAGAGTGTTGATGCGCCTGGATTACTTTGAGCCTTGTCTCCAGCTAGCCTGTGAGGCAAATTTATTCGATTGGGTCTTGGAAATTGTCAAGTATGGTAACTGCGATCAAAAAAAAGAGGTTTACTACAAACACGCGATGGCTCTTGAAGACGAGGGGCGATTTACTGAGGCAGAAAACGAGTTCATTCAGGCTGGCAAGGCTATGGAAGCCGTTCAAATGTATATTCACACTCGGGATTGGGATGCAGCGGAAGAAGTTGCACAATCGCATTATCCAGATGGACTTCCACACGTTCTTGTGTCTAGAGCTGCAGATGCTGCAAAAGCGCAGGATTATGCACTCGCAGAATCTCTTTTGTTACGAGCCCATAAGCCAGAAATTATCGTCAATCATTACAAGGCAACTCAAATTTACCAACAACTTAGCTTATCCAGTTCTAGGATATTTTTTTGTGATCCTCCCTGACCAATAACTCTGATCTTCTCACTTTACAGAACGCGGGAATGTGGTCAGAGGCAATGCGGGTATGTCGAGAGTATTTACCAAGTCAAGAAGCAGCGTTGAGACGAGAATTGACTCAGGCAAGTTCAGGGATAGGGGCAGGTGGCAACAACGGAACTTTTGAAGAAGCCAGAAGGTGGTTCGAGGCTGGAGAGGTACGAGCTGCGTTGGACGTCTTAATATTGGATCCCGAAGCACCAAAAGCTGCTCTTGTCCAAGCTGCAGATATTCTTATCAACCAGGCCGATTTTGATATTGCAGTTCAAGTAGGCGAGGATTTGGGTTCCAGGTTATTCGCCCTTGGTGAACATGCCCTCGCTGCTCAGGTAGATTCAATGTGTTTCAGCTACATCTTCAAGAATGACTTATTGTCAGACAAGTATTTTCTAATTTTCTTCGACTCGTTCCAAAGGTGTTTATTCAAGCTGACAAGCTCAAGAGTGCCGTCGACGCACTAGCTTCGGTAGGTGAGTGGGGCAGAGCCAAACGGGTGGTGAAGGAATTAGCACCGGAGCTTGACCCGTACTTAGAAGGGAAGTACAAAGAAGCCATGATAAAAGACGGCCAGATAGATCAGTTGGTTGAAATCGATGCAGAGGCTGCAGTTGAAATTCTAGCCCGTAAGGGTCAATGGAATCAAGTATTTGAGACAGCGGGTTCACAAAGTCCACAATTGCTCCATAAATATGTCGCTCAACGAGCTGCTCAACTTTTAAAGACTGGTTCAACTACCCAGGCACTTCAACTCTACGTACAATACGGTGCTCCTTTGATTCCACAGAACTATAATCTTTATTATCGTATGTCAGAGCTTGTCCTGAGCTCGAAGGATTTGGGAGAAGATTACAAGAGTCTTTCTCAGTTGCGGAACATCCTACTCGGCTTAGTGAAAGGCATGGAAACGACGTCGCAAGAAGCGAGGAGATTTGAAAGGGTTTTACGGGCAGCCCATTATTCGGCTCTGAAGTGTGCCTGCCAAGAATTTGCCTCTCTTACTGGTATACTGATGAAAGTGACAATCTCACTTCTGCGCTTTTCAGACATTTTGCCAGTAGATCGCTGTTATTATGAAGCAGGAATCGGGGCTCGAGCCATGGGATTGAATAGTGAGGCGTTTGTTTTTCTGAACCATTTTCTGGATCTTGAGGAATGTATCGAAGAAGGGGATGGAGGATTACTGGATGTCGAAGATCTGAAGGTGACGGACTTTCCCATTGAAGTACCACTCCCAATGGAACTTAACTTAACCTCCAAACAGAGAGAGGAGGTCAGGGAATGGGTTCTGACGGTTTCGATGGACCAAAGAGTAGAACAAGGCCTTCCAGTTGACCAAAGAGGAGTTTATGTGGGATCCTTGACCAGTACCTCAAATACCGCCGAAGTGTTACCAGCGTGCATATTGACTGGATATCCTATTCGGGGGCCGGTCATTAATTTCGAAGGAAGTAATTACACTGCCGATCGTGACGATTGGAACAAATTAGTGAGCACTGCAAGGCAGATTTCCCAGGACTCTGTGCTCAACGACGTACTGTTATTCGTTCAAAAATATTGCGGAATTGGACCCAGCTATTCCTTCTAATGAAAACATAATCAATATGATTTAATTATTTAATTATAGAGATAATGTATTCTATAACAAAAAAAAAAAAAAAAAACTTTAATAGATAATTCGAAAACGAAAATTTCTACGTACTATTTAATGTGATTAAACGTAATAATTTATACCTATCTACTAGAGTACTAGCTACATACATACATGAACTATATATAAATATAGTTATGTATTTATACACGTATAAATATTTACACTAATAAAGTATGTTATCGCATAAATATTCATAAATGTATAATAATACGGATTATAAAATATGTATAAGTATTAATACGAGGTTTCATCGTCACGGGGGAGTGATTCTAAAGACAGGGCCAATCCTAAGGAAAAATCTCCGGAGAACGGAACGCAACTCAGGTTTGAGATCGAAACAAGTAACTTCGCATAAAAGGGCGTAAGAGTTGGACGCATGAACGGCGAATCTGCTGTCACACATTTTCAAGATTCTAGTCAAAAGTAGAAGGAGAATCGGGGTCCAGGAATCCCTGTGCGCTTCGCTAGATAATGCTAAGAAATATTCCAGGGCTTCTTTCGATACTTGAACCAAACGAGACTCTACCTTAGCCCAATCACCCCTGCGTGCTTCATCGCTGTACATCTTTAATAGGATTCTGAGTGCACAAGCGAGAGACTGGGTTTCTTGCTTCAAAAGATTAGGCTTTACGTTCCCTCTGAAGCCAGCTTTCCACAAATTATTGCGCTGCTCATGATTACTGTTGAAACTTTTTGCAAAACGATGAGATCTCAGCAGGCATTCGACCAACTGTAGCAGATGCGGGGAGGTCAACGCACAATACATTCCCTGCTCTTCTTTCTGCTGATCTTCTCCTCCGCTCTTGGCACCGAGCTCGCACGTTCGACCATTGAGCATATCCGCTTGGGCAAGAGCTAAATTTTCTTGATCTTCTTTCCTCGATGTTGCGGGATAAAAAACTACGTTATCTATTGTTTGTATCAATTCCAGTTGAACGACGCATTTTATTAGAAGGGCAGAGAAGAGCCTTGCGATATGGTCCTCATTAGACGAAAGGCTCTGCAAGCTGTTCGTTCTCTTCAAAATATCCATGTGCCCCTCCATATCTCCGTTTATAACTTCCAGGTCAGACTCTTTGTTGGCTGAATGCGGTTTCCACGTTAGCAAGGCGGTCGGCAAAGTACTATCGAAAATATTCAGAGCACATCGACATGTTTTTTCCCACGTGGATTCGGTAAACTTGACACCGTTACTTATCACCAGATTTTCAAGACAATTAGTTCCAGATCTTGCGAGTTGCTCGTTATCTTGTTGTACGCACCATAAAAGTTGAGCGTATAATTGCTCCAGTAATAGCGGGCCCAACGTATCATAAAACTGTGAAAATACGTCCACAATTGCATACAACGCATGGTTGCAAGTTGTCGTCATCCATTCTGCTTTCTAGAATTCGAGTATAAAATAGATGCATTTAATTCCGAATGAAATTATCAAAGAAAACATCTTTATGATCATCGATAAATTACCTCTGTATGCTGCTCTGGAAGTTTCATATTATCGAAAATTCTGAACAGGACTTGGAACAAGTCTTTCCACCAGTGAGGTTTGAACGAAGCCCCATGGGTTTTGACAACGTCGAAGAGCACGGTTAAAGCTCTGGTCCTAACGTCTAACTTACACCTGCTCACCACGCAGGAGAGTTCGAAAAGTAACGGGAACCAGCCTCGTACCTTAGATATCGAAGTGTGTTTCAGTTTATGGATATATCCAGGGAATCGGATTAATTAGATCAACTTATTAAACGGAGAAATGAAACAAGGTGTCTCATTACCCAAGCTCTATCCTCTTCCGATACCGTTCCATTATCGTCCATCATTCCTTCGGCAAAAAGAGTAGGATTTGCATCGATGTATGACGCGCAAGAACGAATCAGTCTTATAGCCTCCATACTGGTATCCGGAAAAGATGCGTTACAAGCGAATTCGCTCAGACACTTTACAGCATCTTGAAAAGAGTCTACCATGATGCCAAAATGTTCCGCGTAGAGTTCATCTGAAATTGCATGGTTTATGTTAGGAATTTTCGACAATCCAAGGTACTGAACAACTTACTGATTATTTTTCCCGTTGTAGAGAAGGCAAGATCGACGACAGCTTCGTCACGATCACTAGCGGCATGGTGAAATACACTAAATATATTCTTCCATCCTGATCTGATGTTCGATGCCTGAGAGTGAACCATTTGAGCAACGCATCTTACGACCATGTCTCTGATGGTAGGCGATCTGTTCTTCTTCATAATATGTTCAAACGGTCTCAAGAAATCTTTCTGGAACCTGAAATTGGCAAACTCCCCTTTTTCTATAAACTTTGTAGCAAGCTGCCTCAGAGAGTCTACAGCAAAGAAAGCTATGTCTTGTCTAGGGCTGCATCCAACGGTATCGAAATGATCCCCAAGGACCTGCCAAATTCTGGACCACTGTAGCCTGATGCGGCCCATGTTGTAGTAAGAAATCTCGACTATTTTCGTCAAAGAAAACATGCGTGGTTGAGTTGGGTGCGCAAGCTCTTCCAGAGACACCTGGCACAGCGCCTTCACAAACTCAACTATCGCATCGCCGTCGAGTCGCATGGACCCTGTGAATATTCTATCTACCGCCACCACGACACTCTGCGAACTGGTTTCTCCGATAGATTCCTTTACGCTTGGATCCAGTGAGCTAAGGATAAGGCTATTCGTTTGATGCGAATTGTTGTGGCTTAGACTGGTGAGGTTGGCCAATGGCGAGGGAAAGTGCGGCTTTGAAGGTGGGCCAAGGAGCTGAGGTCTGATGCCGGTCCCTATTAATTGTGCGAGTTCTAACTGAGAAATACACTTGACGACGTCGAGCCACGACCCCCCAAGGTAATTACCGTCCGTATGAGCTACTGTGATCAGGGTTTTGATTGTATCGATATTTTTAGCTTTCATTTCCATTATTGGAGAGTTTGCCGTGAGCAACGTGAACCTGGCCAATGCCTGAACGTAAGCGTCCCGTTCTAATGACATGTGAAAGATACACGCGATGCGAATGGCGCATCGTATACCATCTAAACACAGAGAAGCAATCTCCGGATCGTCACAGTCTTGTAAACCAACGCTAAACGCTGCCAAGAACGGTGTCCAAGCCATTTTGAACATCGGGCGTACATGCTCGAGATGCTTCGCTGTGGTAAACGGAGCTTGAACGTGGCTGACAGATTCCATTAAATTTTTGGCTGCTGTCGATATAACTTCCATCTCCATGTTCCACAGAAGTCTTCTTTTCTTTTCGCTAGATATCACTTGCTTTCCAGGTCGATTAGGGTTTGATTTCATTTTGATTTCATTTCCAGCAATCTCGTCATATATTTTTGATAAATACTCTTCGGGTAGGTCTTCATTGTCGCTTATCCGCCTGTTCAATTTGATGTATTGTTCCTTCGTCATTTTATTTTTAACTTGGGGTGAATGAAGATCAGTCGTTAGCATTATGATAGAAAAGCCAAGAATATAGGCGGTATCCGCGCTTGTAAATAAACCATTATTTGGGTTGCATTCGCAATATCGACTGGCGAATTTCTCCATAAGCCTGTCGATCTTTTGAGCCTCCCCTGGCAGTCTGAATCCCTCGAGAAAATATCTCAAAGCCGTGACTAAATCCCTATCAGCAAATTCCATCTGATCAACATAGTTGTACATCACCTGGTTGTGATTGTGATCCCCTAGAAAATCACCAATGGCGGTCTTGTCAAGGCGCTCATCTATGTGCAGCCACCGGGCCACTTCGTCTATTGAACCACCGAGCAACCCTTGCTCTTGCAAATACTGAACCCCTTTGTTGGGCTTACGATTGAATATATCAATCCCAGCCTCCCAGACTTCTTTCTGATGTTTTTGCACTTCGTACTGTTCCGGGGAGTCGGGAATCTCTTTGTTGCCGGTAAGACTGGAATTTGCGGATGAAAGACTCCCGGCACTACCGTAGTGAGGCGGAGATGGTTCGAGCGGTGGATCAGGCGGCTCAGACGGTAGCTGTTGGTCCGCTGGAACACTCGGGTTTACGTAAAGGTCCCTGCTCCATTCGACCATGCATTTCAATATTGAAACTAAACATTCCAGTCCCCGAATACGCATTGACTTTTCCTGATTAGGCGACGCGCCCAACTCCAGGGCTTGACGTCCTTGCGCAATTTTAGATAGATCGTTAACGAGTCTGCAACAAAATTTGGAATGCAAATTGGAAATGAAAACTCTTATCTTGCAGAAAAGTGCAATAAAGATATTAACCTTTCAAATAAATTTGCCGCAGAAAGATCACAGTCATAATTAACGTAGATATCAACGACGCTTTGAGCATCTGCGCAAATGCGAGTCAGGGCATGTATGACCATCCACTTGTGTTCAAACGACGAACTGGAGGTCTCCAATATGTTCATAAATATTTCCTTGAAGAATACTTCGATCTGCATTTTTAAATGGACCTTGAAACGCGCTAATAAAGCAAGGAACAGAGCCAGTGAGAGTTCAAAGACTTCAGGGACGGAGGAGACGCCATTCTTAGATAGTGCTACGCACAAATACTGCTTTATAGCTATCACGAACATTTCATTTGATCGCAGAATCGGACCAGCATTCTGCAAGATTCCAAGGAGCAACTGAAGAGATAAGATCTTGGACCGTAACTCGTGAGACCTGTACAGAATGAAGGGTTCCATAATCTCAACTCAGAAATAGCCATCTTTGCTTTCCTGAAACAAAAATACTCACTTTGGATCTGGTGTACCATCGGGCAGAGGCTTCATAGAGAGTTTGCAAAGTGCTCTGAATACGAGAAATGCATCTTTTTGAAGTACATGTGTGAATTTAGCTGTCACCATATTATCGCTTTCCACTGTCCCCTCATCCGTGTTGTCGTCAACTGGAACTTGGTCTAGATTGACTTCGCCAGAAACCAATATTGGATTAAAATCTTCTGGAGTGATATTATTTACCACTTGATCAAGGATAGACTTGACCAATATCTGGGCCTCGGTCGAACCGTCGGATACAGGCTCTTCGCTGTTCACAGCATTGCTTTCGGTTTCCGCTCTGGGAGTTGTAGAAATTTCCTGCTGGCCTGTGTCGCTTCGCAGAGCTTCTTCTTCCTGGATCGTGGTTGCATAGAAACGGAAAGTCAAGATATCGCAACGCATAAAGAATAATGGAAAAAGCCGCAGCTTGGAATTGTCAAATGAATTACCGCTTGAGTTTCCATGCGTGCAAAGATGACGTTTATCATTTGCGTAAGTGTTGCCCTAGCAGTTGTTTGATTAACAAGATTCCTGGACGCAAGATAAACGTTGTAAACGGTACGTATAGTTTGAAGGACCGTTCTCTCGTGGACCTCGACATGTTGACTGGTCATGACTGTCAAAAGAGCTTTGATGATTTGTAGCTGAACACCCTCGTCTGTTTGGGGTCCCATGAAGCAGTCACATATTGTCTCAACGATACGCACGATCAATAATTTTTGGGGCTCTGTAGAATCAGGAACATTACCGGTGAGATGACCATACGCTATCAGTTTTTGTAAACAATCCAAAGCAGTGACTACAATCCTCGGAGATTTGCTTTGACAGGCCAACTCAAATGGGAGAAAATACTTTTCAGCGGAAATCACATTGGAGTCACTCTTTGGAAGAGGCAAAGCGTTGGAGGTGATTTCCTCTCCCGCAACACTCGGTACCTCCTTAATTTCATTACGGAGATCGTCTGCACAGATAAGGGATAAAGAAATAGAGTGTAATGATCATTGATTAATGGATCAAATTAAATAGATTTACCAAGGGCAGTTTCGCAGGCTTTCTTAAGTTGGGAAAGATGTGATCGCTTGACATCGCGATCGGCGAGAATTTTTTCCAGAGCACGAACGATGAACATCTCTCTCGTTTTTGAATTATTTTGCATCGTCGTACGAGATCCGTAGCGGTGTCAAAGGGCCGTGATTCAACACGATTTTGAATAGGGTTTAGCGGGTGCTTGGAAGGACAGATAATTGACTAGGTTAGAGACGGGAAAGCATATTGACGTAAGCATCTTCGATATTTAATTGTAAGCAGCATTTGTAATCGTGGAAACAATCTGGTATGGGTTCGAAGTTGGGTCACTTAATTACTCGCTGAATAGCCAATTCTTTCTCTCCGATTTGTACGGGTCACGGAACAAACAGTTACCTGCAAGTTAGTCCTCTTAAATTAATTTACCGTAAGAAACAGACAGCGATTAGAGAAATTGGTTTAAAGAGATTGAGAATGATGCGAATGTTGCCAGATTGCTGCCTGCGCTGATGGCCACATTGTAGCGTAGCGTGATAACTAAACGAACGAACGTCGTATCGTCGAGAGGTTGAGAGTAGTGAGAGTCGAGTCATGAAAGTATAGTATACATATAAACACAAGTCGTACGTACTGTCGCACGTCCATAAAGGTGCGTACGTCGGTTGCCGCACACCTCTTTGGCCGTACCAGAACTCGACGTGGCACTAGTCGCTTTTATTATGCGCTAGTGGTTCTTCACAATTAATAAACGCAAATATCTCGCGATCTACGAGTGACGCGAAGACACGATTGCAAATACCGTACGGTTCGTGCGTCTCCAAATTTTGACTATTGTGCGTTTCTTCTATTCCATAATATAGAATAGTAAACAACGGAAGGGCGAAAAGTTTTCGTGAATAAGTGCGACAATGTCAGACGTCAGAGAATGGTTCAATTCTCTGCCAATATTTACTAGATGGTGGCTACTTTTGACCGCAAGTTTCTCACTCCTCGGGAGATTCGGCTTCCTGAGCCCTGAAAGGCTTGTCCTATTCTACGATCCGTTTGTTAACAATTTCGAGATATGGAGAGCTGTTACGAGTGTTTTTTTCTACCCCCTTGGACCGAAAACAGGATTCCATTTCATGATAAATTGCTATTTTCTCTACAATTATTCATTGAGGCTTGAACGAGGCGAGTACGACGGTAGACCCGCCGATTATTTGTACATGCTATTGTTCAACTGGATTTGCTGCGTCATTGGTGGTCTCTTTGGCGAATTTCCACTTCTTATGGACCCCATGGTACTCAGCGTTCTCTACATCTGGTGTCAACTGAACCGTGATACTATCGTAAACTTCTGGTTTGGTATGTATCACACATAATCTTCAAGGTCTGGTGCTTTAAATTCATACACGCGAACAGCTACATCTAATGATGATCCCGTTCATTACAGGAACGCAATTCAAGGCGATGTACTTGCCATGGGTGTTGTTTGGGTTCAACCTCATTATATCCGGTGGCGGAATGCTGGAATTGGTCGGAATCCTAGTTGGGCATCTTTATTTCTTTTTAAAGTTCAAATACCCGCAGGAATTCGGGGGCCCAGATCTTCTGGCATCTCCTAAATTCCTAGAAGCTTATTTTCCACCCCATAGAGGAGGCGTGAGAGGATTTGGAACAGCTCCCACCCAGAGAGCACCGCATCAGCAGCCGGCTAGAAATATGTACGGCGGCTACCAATGGGGACGTGGACAGGTTTTGGGTCAATGATAAAGATTCTAATTTTGTGGAACACAATTATAGTTTGCTGTATGTATCCGTCGAGTGAAAGTCAGAGTGATAGAATACGTTAATTGAAATGAGAAATATCGCATATTGGCCAACTGATAATATTTTTTTCTCATTGTGGTAAAGCTTATCGCTTCATCAAATCTATTTCAGGACTATACTATACCCTATACAAGAAAATAGCGATGATGGGAAAAAAAGAAGTCAATAATTTCAAGATACGTGATGAATAAAATCCTTTCCAAAACCTACTACTGCGCGTTGGTATTCTGAAATTTAGTCGGTGGAAAAAATTTCTCGATCTCTCTTCCTCTGTCAAAAATCTCTCTAATGTCAAAGCACTTGAATATCACAAATATGATTTGTTCTGGAATATATCGACCTCTCAGCATTCATGTTTCACCTAATTTGCAGTGTATTTGGTTCCTTTAGTTATTTATCTTGTGAATAACTCTAGAATCAATTGCATAATGAACTGAGTAAACCTCAATTCCAATCACCTTTGAGTCATACTCCCAGAAATGGATGTCAGAAAACTTGTCTGGCACTTTATCAATGGTCTGTTGCAAAGATCGATGACTCGTACAAACAATACATAAAATACGGTTGTAATCTATGAATTATTTCACGGATACCATACCTATGTAATCATCAGGCGTTCAATTACTATGAACGCTATGTTATGTACATAAATGTATATTTTATTATATAAGTAATATCATCATCTACTTTCTCTAATTAAAAATGATGTGTACAAAAAACAATTATTTCCACATATCTTAATATCCGATGTCTATCTTTTTTGTACCGGGTAGGGTAAAAAAACCTACGTACCTAATCTCTCCACGCAACGTGAACGTCGTCTGTTCTGTATCTTTGCACGCATGTAGTTTCACTCCACGGTGTATGGCCGCTTTTCTTAAACTGCAGCAGCCCTGCAACGGCAATCATGACACCATTGTCTATGCAGAATCGTTCGTCAGTTGCATGAAGTGTCGCCTTTCTGTCCAGACACATCTGTTCTGTCATCTCCTGCAGTCTCATGTTGCACCCCACACCCCCAACTATCAGAACTTCCTGGGATCCGGTGTGAGCCATTGCTCTCTCTGGAAAACCATAACTCGATAGTCGAGTAAAAGTCTAAACCTATTCCTCTATCTCAACATCCGAAAACAATTACCTGTGATTTCTATCAGCATGGAGAACAGAGTTTCTTGTAAAGAAAAGCAGAGATCTGCACTTGTGTATTCCCCGCTCTTCAACCATTTGGGTATTCGTTCTTCTATGTGGCTCAATATACCGGAAAAAGAGACGTCCATTCCTTTCACTGTGTAAGGCAGTGGTGCAAACTTCTTACCTCTGCGATGGGATAGAGCAATTACCAAAATTATTCAGTGGAAAGAGTCAATGTAATTACATAGTATTGAGTTACTATTCACTCTTTAGCAAGCTGCTCGATGTTGTATCCGGGGCTGGGATTATTGGACAATTTTAATAGCCTGGCAAATCGATCGAGACAATTTCCAACAGCAATGTCAATGGTCTCTCCAAAAATCCTGTATCTTTGCCTAGAGTAGGCTATGACCTGCGTATTTCCTCCCGAAACATACAAAACCGTAGGATCTCTAGCGTGTGTAATTAATCTCCCCATTTCTATGTGCCCGATGCAATGATTCACTGCTACCATTGGCTTGTTGTAAAGCTGTGAGACGCACTTGGCTACTAAAGCAACGGAGGTTAAAGGTGCTCCCATTCCAGGTCCTTTTGTGTAACAAATAACATCGACATCGGATAAATTAAGACCCGCTTCTTTCAAGGTGTCTCTCAGAGTCGCTAAAACATGTTGGCGATGATGCCGCGCTGTTTCTCGAGGTAGAAATCCTTGAAAAAGTTTGTAATTTTTAGTTAATCGTACGAAAAAATCAAACGAATCTATTGTCGGTCAACTAACCTTCTCCCGGCGGTGTGATGTAGGTATGACGTATGTTTGATAAAATATCATTATCGCGAATAATTCCGATGCCCAATTTATTCGCACTTCCTTCAAATCCAATTGCGATCACCATATTCTAGTTTTCAGACATACAAACATTCCAATCGACTTTATTCTGAAGTGGTATCTCACTATATATTAGTGTGGTATCTACATAAACGTTTGTTTACAATATGGTTAACAACATAGTACGAACTATCGTTGAGAGAACGGTACTATTATAACAAGTAGGAATATTTGCTGCAATAAAGAGTCACAATGTAGTAATGGATGTACGATGTATGTGGCCTCGTTTCAAAATCTGCACAAAGCAGGAGTCGGCTGAAAAGAATAACCCAAGGTTTCGCGCCTGCGCGTCACGTACTTTAGCGGTGTCTCTTTCTCTCTCACACAAAGTGCGAGAGAGATAGCTTGGCCGTCATCACGAAGTAATAAGCAGCGATTAGTGAGGTTATGGTGTTTTGTTGTGATTATAATTCTATGTTATAACTATGGAGAGCTCTCTAGCCCTCCATAATTATAACTAGAGACCCTTTATACTGACAATTATAACCGGCAAGAGTAGCGGACTCTCACCTGCCTTTGGTTATTATTTTCAGCGGACTCCTGCTTTATCGTACAGTGAACATAGTCATAATCGTATAACGGGGTCTGATCTCTTCGTGGATTGGAAGCAGTTTGCGGAAAAAACCAATGGAACGCCAATTCTGGCAATACCGCTGGGTTAAACACATTGCTGTAATGACGTTCAACAACGATGTAGTAAAGGCTTTTCAAATTCTACCATTTAATACCGCGCAAAATTCATGGGGTGTTATGAAAAATCATAGAAAATTCCGAATAATGACTGTGGTGATATTTAATTGTATGCAATTTAAGGTACGGCTTATTTTTAAATGTAAAATAATTCCCACATTCGTTCGTATACGACGCAGCAATTAGACATGTGTGCTTACGAACACAATATAATAATTTTCAACAGAGATAACAAATCATATTAATATTGATAATCATCAAGATTCGATCTATCCTCATACATGAGTTCTTACAATCTGTCGATGCTTATCGTTAATGAGCATTGTTGTTGCGACGTCCACGTCTCTTGCGGCCGCCTCCCGATGGACGATTGGTAGCCCACTGCTCGTAAAAGCGTTCAGCTTCCAGCCACTCCTGATATTTGTACCACCATTCCTCCCATTTTACATAATCATCGAGTGTCAGGTCTCTCAGATAGCCACGAGCCTTGTAGTAATCGTATCGAACGCGAACATCGTCCCATGATTCGAGGCCTCGAGGACCCTGAGCCAAAAGGGATTCAGGATAATGGCCTGGTGGAGGAGAGTCGTAGCCTAGTCGAGCAATTCTTTCCTCTCCTTCGATTACCACTTTCATAGCATTTTCCCCATCTTTAGTTATGCGCATGTTCTCCATATCCCTGCGATCTACGCTCCACTGCGCCATTTTACCGAACCTGAAATAGATTGTTATTTGATAGTAAAATTCGGCTCATGTATTTGATTTATTGTTAGTAATGGTTTGGATCTGATCACTGGTTTTGTCATACCTTTCGGATAACGTCATTCTAGGAGGGCCGACGTGCGAAGTATTAGAAGAACTGTCGCTATCTTCGCTGGCCGATGAATCCAACGGCGGATGTACGGCTTGAATCGACTGCGGTGGAGCATGATTAGAATGTACCTTTTCCACCTTCACTGGCTTACGCATCTGGACAATGGTTTGTTCGGAACTTTAATATAACTCATACGGACAGCAAAATAATTAAAATGCCAATAATGAAAGATCAAGAAGTAACAAAATAGTTTTACCACTTGATCACAAGTTAGTGAATTCAATTTGTGGTATAGTTTTCTATTCGTTGCAGTCACAGTAGTAACTGCTAATGAATTAAACGGGATGCGAAATCTCGACTACAATTACCAAGGGTATGGGATCAGGGACTCGGGGATCCTCCGGAACCCGGTTGTGGTGTTTTTCCTTGCGTCTAGCCTTGGCTTCCTTCTCTTTACCCTGTTTGCTATAATCCTTATGATGTCTGCTCGGCGGCGGTTGGGGAGCTAACGGGGGAGTGCGCGGTCGCGGTAGCGGTGGTGAACGGGGCCTAGCCCTGGGTGCCAGAATCCTGGAGCCAGAGGGAGCCGTCTCCTTAGGATGCGGCCTCGATCTTGTAGCAGAAAACGATCTTGATCGCGATCTCGAAGGGGGAGCAACGCGGCGACGCTCTTTCGGAGAGCATACAGAGCATGATCTGTCGGAACAGGTACTCCCGGAACTCGGACTACGTGCCAAACGAGCTCGATTAGCATGAGAATTTCGTTCACGTGGCGATCTAGGGCTGCGAGGCCTGGGACTGCGAGGACGAGGACTGTGCGGACTTCTAGGTCTGGGGCTTCGTGGACTGCGTGGATTTCCACCCCTGCTGGGCTCTCCGCTAGTGCTACCTCCTATGTACAGCTCCTTGTAGCCACTGTGCCGCCAACGATTTGGGTCTCGTTCCTCCACTTCGAGGAGTTTTTTGTTCCAGTAGCTAGACTGCGACTCCCTTGCTTTTCGCATTACGCTGTCCAATTCCCTGCGCTTCCCGGAACTCTCTCCGCCGTGAGGGCGAGATTGAGAGACATTAGTATCCATACGCATCTTACTCGAACCGCTTCCATTGCCACTTCTTCTTCTATTGTCGTAATCGCGAGACATTTCTCTGCAACAAAAAAAGGAATATGATAGTGTACGAAAGAAAAACGATGCGTCTGTTCCAAAGAATTCAGGTAGCAGTAGAAACTGACCTGTATGTGAGTTTCGGTGTTCGACACGATCCGGATGATGGCAATGTGCAGAATTCAGGGTAGATAGAACTGTGGATCCGACTCCTGTGAGATCATTGAAGGTAAGTAGTTAGTTCTTAGTTGATGGAGCTGTAAGGCGACGATAATATGATCTAGAAGGTCTAATTCTCATACATCATCAAGATAAACCAGGGCCACTCGTCCTCGAGGTTTGCTGGCTTCGAGAATAAAATGAGAATAGATTTGCGTACCGTTACACGGGTTTCTGGATAAATCGCGCGTGTCCCGATTAAAAATCAAATCATTTCTCCGTCAACGCTCAATCTACCATGGGACATATCCTCTCAATGAGAAAAATTGTCCCCAAATCTCCGAGCATTTTCCGGCAACGCTAAGTCCGGACCACTGGCTCAATCTTATCTTTGCGATTTTGCCACACATTTTGGCACTTGATTACCTACCGATGATCAACGAGGCAAATGAGCCGGCGGCTACAAGACGAATACCTCAATTCTACCTCTGTTTCATGCGAAGCGAGACGCGTTACTCAGCCCTGGCTGGCGCTGACCCGGCAGCATCTACGACAGCCGAGTTGAGCCCAAATAAATGTGTCAGCATTTCTGGGTATCGTTCATGAATACATAACTGATCGAAGGACGGACCGACGGATTCCGTCTTTGACCGAAACGTATGCCGATACCCGGGCACCGAAAACCGTACGCGTTTTTCGTTTTGTCGTCGATCGACGGACGGACGGACGGACGGACGAACGGACGAACGGACGAACGGACGAACGGACGATCGACGGACGATCGACGAACCCCGACTGCGATTTGGATCTTCCTCCATCGTCCAAGATTTTTTCTATTTTGTTTTTTTGCATAGAACTGAACTTTCTAGGAAGAAGTCCCTCGATGGTAGAAACAGGATAGCGATCACTATACCAGTAGCATTTACACACCTTCGCACTAATCGCTCGATCGATCCCGAACTCCCGATTTCCCGACGATTCGTAAGTAACTCTAACGGCTTATAGACAAATGATTCGCTACTTGACGTAGATCAGGCCAAAGTTGTCAACCGTTGAAATAGCTGCGATTGGTGTCTTCCTCTCTTCTTTTCGCTATCCGTCCTCCGGGAAATCCGAATGCAACTAGCGATAAGAGGATGGCGAACGATGAGCTTCTATCAGAGGCTATTGCTCGTCCTTTGAAAACTCTACAGCGTTCTTCAGGATATAAATTCCAATAGATAATCTTCCTCCGTGTACGACGCAACACGTAGAAAATCAATCCATTCCTGAATCCGATGTCAGAGCAACGCCTAGCACGGTCTGGGATCTCGGCACTTCGAATCTCCGGCTTCTCTTGCCCTCCTTTTTAGGAATACACCTCGGCTATTACAAGAATCAAAACTTTTGATTCACTGTAATTGAACGATGTCT
The DNA here is from genome assembly GCA_963932425.1 of Athalia cordata. Taxonomy (NCBI): domain Eukaryota; kingdom Metazoa; phylum Arthropoda; class Insecta; order Hymenoptera; family Athaliidae; genus Athalia; species Athalia cordata. The sequence continues at coordinate 65,477,827 of OZ010625.1, forward strand.
GGAAACGTAGATATTTATCTCGCAATTTGCCTACGACGTAAACAACCGGTTGTATAAACGAAACACTGGAAGATTCCGTAGTAAAGAGACGAGATCGGAATAATCTTTCCGTAATGGCGTCTATGCTTTAGTCATAGACTGTGTGACTAGACGAATCGGGTGCTTTTTGCACGCACAGGACAATGGCGTCACAACTACGGTGATGCCTGTGCCTGAGCATATGTATATATGCTCTAAGGGTGGGTGGTGCTTGTGAGCGGTATGTAATCGATTATATGGTTGTACGGAGCGTGGGGCGTTCACCATTTACATATCTCGGGAACCTTATTTTTTTTTTTGTCCAAAAAACTTCGATCAACAATGGCATTAGCTTGAGGTAAATAGTGATGGAAAGGATGAAACTTGCCAAATGTCAAACGTCAAAATTAACCCGCGAATCCAAAAATCAAGAAATTCGACTGGGTGCTGCAGCTACTCAAAAACAAAAATAAAAACTAAACTCTTCAAGTCCACGATAAATGATTTAACGATGATTTAACGACAGCACTCTGCCAGTTATCAGTGTGCTCTATAAATACTATAATTACGCACATGTATCCATATTTCATACATTTACAACTTCTAATCGACCCAAACATGAGTACGAAGTATTTTGAGATTTACACCGGGTGTTTTGCTGCCTGGATATACCTGCAAGCTTCATGGGCAATCCTGGCAAATGTGTTCTACGAATTCAGCATCCCATGGGCTGTCTGGGGAGCATTGATTTTTGTGATTGGATTACAAGCGGCTAGAGTTCCACCCCCAAATGCAGAGATTGTTCAGGAGGTACTCGGTGTAAATCCCCTCACGATAAGCAAGGAACAAGAGCGGGCTGGGGACAATCACCAGAATTTGTACTGCATGAAAGTTGTCGGGCACCGTGCAGCTGCTTACGATTACCCAGAGAATAGTCTCACGGCTATACGCAATGTAATGATGAAATTAGAATCTTTGAACCTTGCTCAAGTTCCTATCCAAAGTACCTTTCATGTGATGATATTTTTTCCATGTTTCCAGTGTAAAAGCCGAGGTTGCGATGCAGTTGAGTTTGATTTGGCGCTTACCAAAGATGGTGTGCCAATAATATTCCATGATACAACTGTTGAGAGGCTTACAGGAAAGTCCGGAACTGTGAGAGAAATGACTTGGCCCCAATTAAAGGAGTTGGATATAAGCCACAATCATCCTTTGAGGTACATTGTCTTTAGATAGGAGAGCATATTATTTTGTAACTATTGAAATTCTAGATGACGTTTTTTTCTCATCTTTTTTCAGAGAAAAATTTGTGGGGGGTGAGAAAATTGCACTATTTGAAGATGTGCTGTCCGAATGCATTCGCAACGACCAGCGGATGTTTATCGATATAAAAGATAAGAGCATGGAAATAGTAGAAGTGATTTTGGAGGCGTACAAAAAGCATCCTAGTCTTTCGAAAAGAGCCATTGTTACAAGTTTTAATCCCGTGGTTATATACTTGGTAATTCATGTTGATTAAAAATTAGCAAATTATCACCAGTCACTGTAATTGAAAACAGATCGAGAAATCAGTTTGGGTACAGAGTCCGTGTTAATCGACAGTTTTAAGAAACACTGGTTCTTACAAGTTACAAATACCTTATTTATTTTGTTATATCTTCTGCTAATTGGTCTTACAGTATTTCAACGTTATCTAAACCAGACCTCAAGTATAATTATTTCACAGATCCGGAGACAAAATCCGCAAATAGTTTGCAGCGTTTCATTCAGACCTAAGATTTTCTCACGAACGTGCTATCAGGGATTGGAAGGACCAGGTCCAGCGCGGTACTCAAATCCATTGAAACACATACTAGCTACGGCTCTAGACTGTCTACACAGCTGGGCTTTGCCTCGACTCACTTATCACCTACTCGGATTGTCCGCGATATTGTTGCATAAGGATTCGATAACACCGTAAGTAATTTAAATCTTGCAATCTTTGATAACGGATACTTCATCCTTCATATTCTTTCCTCAAACCTTCAGGGAAGTTGTGAGAAAGTGGAATGAACGAGGGGTTCGAGTGATTGCGTGGAGCGTTAACCTACCCTCTGAAAAACTGCACTATTCTAGACTACTCCGGGTTACGTATCTAACGGATACTCTGACAGGAGAAAAAAGCGCGGAATGAAATTCGCCAGTTACCGCCAATTGACTTCAAATTTTAGGTAAAATTTAAAAGCTTTTCCGTAGGAAGCTTGAAAAGAAGATCTGGTTTCGAATTTACTGGCAGCTACTGGCTCTATAGAAATTTTTTTTTTTGTAACACTCATTTCATTGAGATATACATACGTATAGGTATATGCTAAGTATTTATAAATTTTTTAAACACTTACATTTCATCAATCAGTATTATACAACTCCGCATTATATTCATATATCTATATTATAGGTATACCTACACGGTATAAATATGTATTATATATTATATATCGTTATGGGTTAGTCCATATTATTTATAATTAAAGCTTTTTCTATACACTTGCATCAATTCTACACCATACGAGAGTGCTGGCACTGAAAAATTCGATAAAAAGCAGATCATGGATAATTCAATGGCAAAAAATCTCTACCCGTTGTATTGAGTTCCACGAGCACGTTTTAGAAGCTAAAAAATTGCTATTCGAATATAAAAAACGAGCCTTCCCTCTACCGAGCAGCTACAATTATTTAGACTATTTATATAATTGTATTATACCGACTTTCGCATACGATCATTTTTAGTAGCATGTAAAACAAAAGAACTCCCAAAGTTTCGTATCCAATGTAGCGTAGTAGCCTCTAATGATGAATACAAACAAGCTATCGACAGAAAAATAATCCGAGATTCATTCCAGTCTTTACCTCTTGTTCCTTGCTCCTTTTTCCAACTTATGTCTTCTGTTGATGATCTGTCCTGTCAATGTTTAAATGTTGCATGTCGATTAAACCTGAGTCGTGTCTGCAGTGACAGAGTGGAGAACATTAGAGCAAGAACAGGCGCACTGCGTAACCACCGGATATTCAACCGTACGCCACTTGCACTCTCCCTTCTGAGCGCAGTGCCACCTCAGGAATTTTTTGTAGTCAGTAGTCGCAGGTCTGCATCTCATTCCTGGAGGAACGCTGCAAGATACACCTTTTCCTTGTGAACATCTTCCCTGCTTTATCCAGCGTGGCCAAAATCTTATCCCTAGATTTTTCCACCTCCATTGAACTGGGCAAAAGGTGTACGCCCACAACAATCGCCTCAATTTCCTCTTCAACTTACCCGACACTCTGGTCTTTAGACGTGAGCCATCGGGAAGCCGCACATAGCTGGAAATTAAATCAGTAGACCGTTGGGGTCTTACATTCCTTTTATAGCATGGAGCAATATTTTGTAGCCTATTAAATATAAATTATAAAGTCTTTACCCAAGGTGTAGCGTTCGCAAAGCACGTGGTATTTCTCCTGTAGGAATAAGCCGCCCTCGCCAGTCAGCTCGGAAGGGAAATTGCCAGGAAAGTCGAGTGCTGACATTTGGTTTCGAATTTGACATGAAGGCTGCGTCGTAATCTGCTCCTAAGAGAGCAAGCAGATGCGTCTCCTCCCTCTCCTCTGGCGGTGGATCTAACGTGTTATCTGCGGACTCTGGTAGCAGAGCAGAGAGCCAGGATTCCGCGGGTCGCAAACCGTGGTCATGTGGAGAACCCGTGCCTCCGTTCTGAGGGCGAGGATGCAAATGTGGCTCTCCCCGCGACCGCGATTGCAGAAACGGAAATGTAAGCAAAACTGCTACCCACCAGCCTCCTGGCCACCACAAGACGTTGGTCTGCATCTGGAAATCAGTGCTGCGCTGTGGCATAACGTTGGAGGAATGGAGGGTAGAAAAAAGAAGACCGCAAGAAATTAAGAGCATTTTGTCGATATTCCCATTTTCCCCAAGTCCACCCTCTACTTCACCGTATGAATACCAATTAATAGATTTTGCGAATGTATAGAGTTAATGTATGTGCATGCAGAGATGCATGCGTACACTAGATCAGTGAGGTGAGCCGGCGGGAATGATTTCAAATTCCGAGGGATAAAATTTGTTACGGCGGTCCCGGAATCGGGCAAATGATGCGACTGACGTACTTTTACGTATTCGTTTAAATACGTGTATGCAAATCGGCGGCTACCTCCACGCTTCTTCGAAATACACGCGTCCTAATCGTTCATCGTTTTTAATCGGCGGAGAGTGAACATCGTGAGGCGTCCCAACGGTGGGAGACGCATGGCACCCACGCGGGGATGCGGGATGAAACCATCCTCCAAATAAGGACCTGGACACCCTCCTCCGCGCTCATCCCACGTTAAATACGCACCTCTCAGCTATCTCTATCTATTCATCTCGCGGTGTGTAATAACGGCGGAACAACTTTACTTAAAATTATAAACTAAACTCTCTCTTGCTCACCTACGGATAATCTGCCCGTAAACGATTCATGCGATATTATAGAAATCATTTTATCAAATATATTTATTAATAATCGGTATAAATTTGTATACGAGTCGGGCTTGTCCGTTTCTTTGGGGCGGCAGGAGAACGAGCCAGATTAGGACCGATATATATAACAGATATTAGATGTAATTGATTATACCTTACTAATTAGATTATCGTTCACTTTTGCGTATCCACTGCACCATGCTGATTATAACGTAATAAGTATCATCGTCGCATGTGTGTAATTCCATCCGTCTAATTGTTAATCGTTATTTTTTTAATGATCGATTACGCGATTTTCGCGTACTATTTGTTACGGATAGTAGTGACCGATACGATCGTATGTGTTACTGTTATTTCAAAAAATCGCTGCAAATTATAAAAATAATGAACGAAGTTATTTATAAAATTGTACAAAGTTCTTACCGAATATCGCGTCATCGAAACGCCATCGGACTTGAGACAACGAGTTTACAGATTCAAACAATATCTCATTCTCTTCCGAGTTTGAGTACTGAAAACATAATTTCTAGAACTTATACCTGCTTGAAAAATGTCGGATTAAAACTTCAACAGAATAAAAATTATGATTATAGATTTATCCTAATAGAAAACGGAAATTAATGCGCGAGTATTGAAAGTAGTAATTAAATTGCGGTCCCACTGAGCGCGCAAACAGAACTGGTCCGCATGTTTGTAATACAGTGAGAATCGCCGCGAGAGCTGCGAAGACAGAAAGAAAGAGATACAGTCATACGGACAAGCAGATAGTCAGACGAACTGCCCACACACCCCCCTCCAATGGCAATAAAATCCATTGATGCAGCACCCACATGAAACACAGGCAATACACCGGAGGTTCCTGCGATCTGCAGGGGCTTGGGAATCAAAGGGGACCGGACGCTAGATGCACGTACTGCAAATGCACGATCTTTATCAATTCACTTTTTATTCGCTTCATACCTTGCTACAGATAATTTGTATTAAATATCGGTCGAATGGTATGCAGGTGAGGAAGAAGCGGACATTCTGGTTTTACTCGAAGAAATCCAGCTGCCTGAAAGTCCCCTTGACTAGAGGTAGAACAAGTACGAAAACGTTCTTGGGATTTAATTAGGTCTCTATAACAAGTTATCATTCAAGAAAACGATCTCAAATACAAAATAATTTTGACTACTACAGCTGGTCTGGCTTGGTTGAGAGTAGCATGTTTTCCTGAATATCAAGTATGGGACTTTCTCCGTTATCATTTGATTTTCCTTCGTCTTCTTCCTCGCCCTCCTCGCTGTCTATCAAGGATTGAAGTGGACCAGTCGTTTTATACTGGAATGCAGAGCGTGAAAGATCAACCTCGACTGGGAACAGGCTGGATTCGGAAAGCAGGTCTCTACATTCTGCATGGCACTTTCCAAGGCCAGAAGCAAATTTCTGTAGCTGCCATATAACATCTTGGACATGTTTGTTATCGAGCAATTCTAGCTTCACCAAGACGTCGGATCTTAGTTTGGCGAATTTGGCTCTTGCCTCTTGCCGGCATCGCAGGACTAGACGATACTCGTAGTTTCCAGTCTCCAGCCGGTACAGCGGTTCTTGGAGGGCTATATAACTTTGCTCCTCGTCATCTAGCTCCTTCACTTTCAGACAGTAAGAGAGATACTCGAATTTTGCATCCGCGTATTTACTTATCGTTAATCTTGTATCTGGAATTGCTTTGTGAAGATATGTCCCTAAGTCGCTCAGAATGGGTTTAACAGCCTTCAACATCGCAACACCAAACTTCTCCATCTGTCTATGCTGCTCCCCAAACTGTCTGAAAGCTTCACTGGCTCGAGGCTGAGGCTCCCTGACTCCAATCGCGGCGAAAGCATCGCCGAAGGCTTGGTGAACCAAATAAATGTTATGTACAATTCGGATATATGTAAATAAAGACAACCTATCAGGGGCTACTTAGTACCTTTGTAAACTTGAGCGAGATCGAAGAAGGCACGTAAAGTTGCCTTTGCATGAGCAACTAGTCCTCGGTAAAGATTTTCGGTTCTCTGTAAAGCAGCTAACCTCTGCACCAAAGCATCGTTGCAGAGAATAGCCCGAGACAAGCCAAGTGCATCTGCTGTTGCACTACCCATTCCCTCTACGAGTCTGTGCTTGACCTAAAATGTGAGCAATTATTTTTAATCATATTTTAACATCGATTTGCAGTTTGGGTACATGCCTTCTTCAAAGCGATGTCGAGGGATCGTCCCTGCCTAGGATCCGCGTGAAGTTTGTTGTAATTGATGCTAACTTGTCCATCACAGGCATGAATCATCTCTGCAACTTCAACTTTTGTTGACCCCTTGACAGAGGCTCCATTTACTGAAACAAGCTCGTCCCCAGCTTGGAGAGTGCCGTCGAGAGCAGCTGGAGTATTATCGAAGACTTGAACAATGTAGAGACAGGGGCAGAGCGGTGCACCACCTCCGATGCAGACGCCAATCAAATTACTCGAGTCTTTCTGGATGACCACATTTCCAGAGGTAATTGTCATCCCCCTGAAGTTTGTAAAACAAGTATCGAGGGTCATAAATTGTTTCAGAGCTTTGCCGAAACGTCTGTTCTATCGTTGAAGATGTGTAAAATTCAATCTCTTGAACTAATGCAAAGACTATACGGAAGTTTGTGGTTTCCTGAGTTACTAGTACTTCTTTATCCGGACATCAGCTTACAAAAAAATTTTCCATCTACATGTTCTCACGTAGCAGTTCACGTTCAATTGAATTCATTTACAATTTCACAGTTAGGACTTACAGTTGATAGTTAGACAGCTGAGTAGCGACAGCAGCTCTGTTTCGTGCAACCAGTTCTATGTCTGGACTAATTCCAATGCAGCAAGCAACAATAAATGATGCATTATGCAATACGAACAACAGAGTTAAAAATGTATACATGTACATGAAAAACTAGAATCATATCTCAGAAATCCAGAAAATCAAATATTCAAATATTGGCAAAATTTGCAAATATATTAACAATAGTAATGATGATCATAATGGAAACAAAGTGCATACATGCGATCCTCCATTATGGTTAGCTGATGCAGTTTGACGACACTAGGCAGAGGCACAGCAGTTAAAGAGATTTCAATATCTTGGTAGGCTCCGTGTGAATTTGTGGTAGGAGAGATTGTGTCTGAAGGCGATAAGAAGCTGTTCATTAAACTGTGTCACAGCGGTTAGACGCCAGCGAACAAGGCATGCATAAATATGGAGAAACAGATCAAATTAACAACGTATGGTATAAGAAAAGTATAATGCGACAAGAAAGCATGACATATGAATGTAGTTTCTGTTTGGTATTGCTAAAAATTCGACCAACATTTTATCTTCTTCGAAGAAGAAATCGTCCTCAGACTCCATGGTTAGAATTTTTTGGGTTGTAATTTGTAATGTATGTTCTAAAAGTAATTAGTCAGGAATCAGTGTTACTTCTGCACTAGATTAAAATTCAATTTTCGGCAGTCGTTCTACGAATTCGTTTTCCTTCATGAATAATTTCAAATGAAATTTGTTATTTATCCTGAATAATTTTTCGCTCTCGCCGTTATCAACTGACTTTGATTTTTGTAGCAGGCCAACCACTGATATACAGTGGCGCTCAAAAAAATAGAGCCAGTCTCCTGACAGCTGAATATTGCGGACTGGCTCTATTTTTTTGAGCGCCACTGTATATACTTAAAATTCGTTGGCAGGGACGCTACTATCATTTTCCTGATTCGTAATTTCGCGGAATCGCTATATCACCGTCGACACAAGAAAAGACTGGGATAGAACCAGTCCTTTTATTCTGTGTCGTCGACGACGATGACGTACGTCAGCGTACCCTGCATAGAGTTTCTTGATTTAAAAGTTTATGACTGATCAACGGTAATACAATAAAATATAAACTAATGGCAGTTAAAAGTATATTATTTCTCCATGGTTAAAGCATGTTAAAGTATAGTTAAGTATAGGTTAGACGGACTGGTACCTTCATATTTCCGTTTCAGTTCAGGGAAGAAATATTAAGAGACAGGCTACGGTTAGGCTAATTTCCAGTCTTCTGTTTGTATGAAAAGATACTATAAATCCTGTGTTGATCCATCCCTACTTTGACTGATATAGACGAATTTTGCTAAGAGGCATTAGAATAAGAGGCCTGGGCTAGCATGCCATCCTAATGTGCACTGTAGTATGCCGCAGGCACAGAAAATGTCATAGATAACCAGCCAATGGCGTGCAGATCCTAGACTGAACTGAAGAAGCCACTTTTTAACTGATAACAGATTGATCCGAAGTAGAACTAAGACCATCAATGCGGATACTTTATTTGAATGCCTGGACAATGGAGGACAAGGTTGTAAAACCTCACTTTTGTGACCAGAGAGTTGTGACACGAAGCTTTCCGTTACTGCAGACTCTTTAACCTGAAGTTGGATGAAAATTCATGCTATCTGTCTTGCAGCTACTGTTAATGATGCTCTACCTGCTTAGAATGAGCTCACGAATATGAGTTTTTACTCACAAAGATACTGCAGGCGAGTTGCACGAACACAGCAACAAGTTGGCCTATAACTTCTTTGCAATGCTTCAGGTATATACAAATAGTATTGTTTATGTTCTTCAGTAGGTACCAACATCTTGCGGGTAATCATGACGCTATGTGATCAGGCCATTGATACTCAGAATTATTTTTGTCATACCATCTTCACTATTTTCCAAGAATCGTTACTTACTTTGCAACCAGGGAAAGAGGAAAATGATATACCTTATTCTAGGGTCTTGAATGTACCAGTTGCCGATGGAAGATGCGCAGTAAATTGAAAAAATAAGTGCACGCTAAGACCCTTGATTAGATCATTAAATTTGAGTCTATGTTCCCTAGTGTCTAGTGTCGAGTTTAGTATTAGAAACGCAAATAATATTCATAGAGGACATTTATTAATTTTACTATTATGTAAGGTATCATCATCATCATCATCATCATCATTATTATTATTGTGTACAGAAATGTATACACAGCATGTTTATCTGTGGTCTGTAGATCGAATCAAAGTCATGCTGAATAATGAAATTACGGAGCACACAGTTTATTTAAAAGAAGAACAATCGCCAACTTCTATCTGATACTGTATTCATCAGATATCTGTACCGGATTCTCTTTTGACAGGATTTGTACTACTACTCAAGCTTACTTTGTTTTTTGGAAGTTTACCCGGTCTTAAATAGGGGTTGTCTATAATATCTTGCTGCGCGGCTGCTTCGCCACTTTGTTCAACACCTTCAGCTGGTACTTTATTAGCTGAAAATTTAAAGGTATTGGAATTATTTTTCAAAGGTCACTTTTGATTGATGAACATCTAAAGAGACAACTGAATAATTCATTCACTCAGCACATTCTACGTACTTTCTTCTTTATCCTCTGTTAGCTGTTCCTTTTTTTTTTTAGGTAAACTTGGTTCAAACTGGAACTCTGGCTCTGGTTCAAATACTTGGTCCTGTGGCAGCAGTGCGGTTAAATAACTCGGAAATTGCGGCTTACATGCTATCACTGAAAATAAATTGCAAAATAATGATTGCTAATAATTGTAACAATTTAATCTATCAAAAAACGGTAAAAACCGAAATGGTACGTGGTTAGTGATTACAAGGAAACATTGTGTTGTCATCGGTTAAAAACAAGCTATGCGTATCTCCTGTCTTTGCAATGAATCTGGTCAATGCCCTTTCGATATCCCGTTTCTGCAATGCAGCTTTCTCTCTAATAGCTTCATATTCGGTCACTGGTTGTTTATGCGTCTGTGAAAAGCAAGAAATGGAGTCTTGTTAATATCAAGATTGTAGTTAGTTGGCGTATTGTCGACATATTGATATCAATAATGCGTACAGGTGTTCTGATATATGCGTGCGGATCCGGAAATGGCGGCAAATGACTAGGTATATGGGCTGGATGGTTTTGTTTGACACCTGCTTGTAGTATATTTAATTGTTTTGCTTGAGTTTGTTGCTGCAGCAGAGGCAAGACCGACCTGTTTGGCCTTTTTCCGTATGCTTCAATTCCATCTATTTTGATGCCCATGCTTACAAGAGATAGAATGATGTCTGCAATAAGAGGCTCTGTGCGACCTGACAACTCACAGTAGTTTTTTGCTGAGTCTCCAACCTCCACAATGACTGCAAAGTCGAAATAATTTTCGGTTGGGAAAGGGCATCAATTTAAAAAAGAAATTCATAAGCGACACAAGAGTTGGGACAACCATGAGTTTGGGTTCAGAATTGGATAAATTCTGAAAGTATATATTAACTCACAGGCTTGCAGCATTTCCGTTAACGTTTCTAGAGCCTGTCGCTCACATGTCTCGAATCCACACTCTATCAGAATACTGCAAACGACATGATTTAATATTTTTCTTCTTGTGTTGATCGTCTGCGTCTCCATTTTGCTTACCAACCCTCGCCTGTCAAAACAAAGCCTCCAAACAACGTTCCGTTGCTATCTGCTTCATAAGGTAGTCCGTCCTCCCTACTGCCACAGAATAGTGCTACTGCTTCGATGCCCGGCTCAACGCTTTTCAAAGCGTTCTTGAACGCACCTCATTTAAGTCTGGTATACAAATGGCATATTGCAAAGTACCATATACTTATCAAGAATACCAAACTCTTTGGACAATACATGCAAGTGGTTTAGGGGCTGCACGGCGTTGTTCCCTGTTCCTGCGAAAGTTACACAGACTGTAATTAGTTAACAATAATTGCTAAAGCGTGATTATGAGCAAGGCACATCCCCCAGAACTAAAGAAGTAAGTAATTTATTTTCAAAGTTTCGACTCATTTTCAAAAAATGAACCGTCCATCATTTTTCAGGTTATGTGACAACAACATTGTCCTATAATCACGAACGTTGCTACTCATCATTTTTTATACGAGTCAAGATTCGAGTGACGCTTATGATTTTCGTTTTCTTATTTTTCAGATACATGGACAAGAAGCTGTCACGTAAGTCTAGTGAAAAAAAATAAAAAAAATTTATTCTTTCATAATTTCGTTTTTTCTATTATTGTCACAATTAGGAATTAATCATAATCTTTGTCACTGTTTTTTAACAAATAACTCTATTCACAGTTAAATTGAACGGCGGAAGACATGTTATAGGAATTCTCAGGGGATTCGATCCATTCATGAATATGGTTATAGATGAAACCGTTGAGGAATGCAAGGATGGAACCAAAAATAATATCGGGATGGTGGTAGGAATATTAAAACAAATCTAACACACTTTGAGTACCAGAATCTGTTGAACAGCTTGCCATTGGAATACCAAGCATTCAAATGTTTTTCAAGTTGCTAAAATTACCAGTGAAAATAAATACTGCTTAGTGTTCTGGGGCACTTTGAATATTGAGATAATTTTTGCTCTAGGTGATACGAGGTAACAGCGTCATAATGCTCGAGGCTTTGGATAGAATATAATAGCGGACACTAAGATTATTACTTGAAAAGTTATAACAATGAATAAATAAATGTCTTTGTTGTAACGCCAATACTCGTTATTTATTTATTGTTGCCCATTTTACATTCCACAATGAGATTAAGAGTTGCACATGTTGACCATAAGTAAGATCAACATGAATATAATTGTTCTTTAATAAGGAGGTTCAAATGATCGTACAGTCCTTACTGTAACCGTTTCCACAAAGTAAGACAATGCAAATGAAAGCTATTTCATGTATTAGATTTACATTAGATAACTACACGCAACGTTAAATCGAATGTTGAGTTAGTTTTGAGTATGCACACGATATTCTATTTACAATTTTCGATGCCAATAGGTTATTTTTTTGGTAAAACTATCAATCTCAATATTATCGTGACTATTATGTTTGTTTTATAAAAATATGAAAATAGTTTACATGGGTTTCTGACGTTCCAAGATCATGTAATTCATTAATGCTGTTGTTGCAAATTCGAGATGATATTAATGTGAGGTATGCTGCTGCGCCGATATAATTCATCGACAATATTAATTTCTTTTCATCTTGAAAAATGATACTCATTTTTGATATAAAGCTAAGGATTTAGCTGCTCTGATAAATTTCAATACAAAGAGGTTGCTCCAACTAACAAGAACAAAATTATCATTCGATGAAATCTCGATTCTATAAAAAAAATTCATTCGACACCGGATTAAATAATAATAAATTTTTCTTTCTTCTCTTTGCAATTATCCTCATAATAATATCCTAGTTTCACAATGTGACAAATATAAATTACGATAGTAGAAAAAATAAAATCAAATAATTCTACTCGAAGCTAATTAAAAAATGAGTACTTTGCGTGTATACTTTACCAGTGGAAAACTGGAAAATGTGAAATGTAATGATGCCATTGTTACAGTGCTACCAATTCTCAAGATTTCTTCTCACTGTATATTTAACTTTAAATTATTGATTGATATTTAGATCACGCCTGAATTGAAATGTAGTTCTTACGTTTTAAGATTCATACGAATACTAGCTGCAACTTCTTGTAATTATTTTGTTTTCTATTTTTCCCAAGTTGGTTTGATCTCATACTGGAATGCTCGTTTGAAAACGACTGAATTTTTTCTGTAATCAAAGAAATTTTGAAACGGTTTTTGTGGATTTGATCATAAGCAATTTATATGATTAACCAATAATGTTACTCACTTGATAAATTACTTTTACTCACACGATTTTTTCTGGGTAATTTTGCTGCAAGCAACGTTGTGTTTTTTAAAGTCAGTCGTACTATGAAGCAGGGTTTTACACTTGCAACATTCCACAGTTTCTTTAGGTTTAGCAGCAAGATGTTTTTCCAACATTAAAGAGCTGTTGAAGTTCTTCTTACAAATCGTGCATCGAAATGTGTTCGAACGCCTAGTTTTCCTTCGAGTCCTAGGTTTCATAGTTACGGAACCCTTTTTAGAATTGTTTGCCACTCGTTTCAGAACAACCGAATTATTTTGAATGACGTTAGCAGTTTTTCGTTTTTTATGCCTTTGAAGTAGACCACCACTTTCATATCCGTTATGATTCCTTTTCTTTCTGAAATCTGTATTTTTCCCCTCATTCCCGCCCTTCATATCTACTTTCGTTACTAGCTCGTCTATCGACTCTTTTTTAATACCCAACGTCATATCCTTGCAGGCAAAGTTACTATCGGAAACATTGATTTCAATATTCAGATTGGCTGACAAATCTTTCCCATTACTAATAACTTGATTTTTGGTCTGCGTGATACCATGTGACGCTTCATCTTCTGTTAAATGGTGTGCTGACAACAAATGCTCTTTATAATCTTCTGTAATAAACTGAGAATGGCAGTAATAACACTCGGTAAAATTGTGTCTTTTACGCTTGTGAGTTTTTAGGTCTGTACTTGATCTGTATGATGTATCACACTCGTTACAATGAAAAGGTCTCTCGCCGGTATGGGATCTTACGTGAATCTCTAGTGCTGATTTGCAAATTGATATTTGGCCGCAAATTTCACACCTGCATTCGCCATCGTTGTGATCATTGAGCATATGCTTTTTCAAATCGTATCTATTGCTGAATTGTTTTTCACAGGTTTTACAAGTAACCAACATTTCCCCTTTGTGCCCAGCCACATGCATCTTAAAATACCATTCTGTGCTGAAGCCTTTCATGCAATACGGACATTTGAATATCTTAATAACCTTATCCACACATTTGATCCGACTTCGATATTTCCGACGGGACCTAGGCATAGATTTCAGAACCTCTGAATGCTGCAACTTCTCGTTTCTGTTAACTTTATTTGCTATCATTGGAGTTGTACCAGAAGCTATTGGAACGGGATGAATACTAGGATTCTTAGGAATAAGGATACCAGATTTCTTCGGGGTGTGAGGAACTAGGCAAAATGTGGGAACGTCCTGAATTTCGTGATGCGAAGGTGGTGAAGATTTTAAACTCGTTATAGGAACAACTCTAATAGGGGTGAGGTAGGGTCTAGCAGGATTTTGACTATCTGCACTTGCAACTGCTTGAGCTTGGGGAATGACCCATTCGTTAAAGGTGACAGGTTGTATAACATTCGGCTGTGTTGAGGAAGCTATCTTGATAAACTGCTGTTGTCTGGAATTCTGCTGAATCGAAGTTATGGGCAATCCAGAGCAATAAACATTTGCTATTCTAGGCTGCTTGACAGTTGCACCCTCATTGCTCTCCATACTAAATTTCTTGCCAATCGTTGCTCTCTGGGAGGGTAATACAATAGGAATAGACGGTAACAGTTTACCGAAAATTTCCTGCCCAAAATCTTGATACTGTTGTTGTTGTTGTGGCAATGAACTGAGTAGGTCATTATGCGATTCTGTACTTATAGTAAGAATGGACTGTTGCTTAAACGAATTTTTTGCTATCACTATAAGTTCCTTGTTGTTTTTCAATGTCTCCATGGTTTTTTTATACTCTGTAACAGGGTCGAGATATTCCCTTTTCTTTGTCTTTGCCACCTGTAACATTTCAAGTTCTCTCTTCCGCATTTTTTCTCTGAGTATTTGAGCACCGTTTGTTAAATTATGTGTATAAAACTCCTTTCTTTTGCAGTTCTTATGGCTCAACCTTGACCTACGAGTTTTCAAAAGGATACCGCATACATCACATGTGCTTTTTTCGTCGCAACGAAATAGTTTTATCAATGCTCTTCGACAACGATTGTGCTCTATACTCAGAGTATCGCACATAGGATTACTGCAGTGTTTCGTAACAGGAGCGTTTATCTCATTGTCATTAATTTTCACAGCTAGCAAAGGCAAAACACCACTTTGGTCAATGTGTTGCTGTATGGAAACATCGCACACTATATTTTCGCAAGGTTCTTCATGCTCACATTGTTTTTTTTTTGGTTTAACAACCGTCAGGGCTATTTCAGATTTTCCTTTGTGCTTTGATGGCAACATTGTAGCTGGTTCCTCTTGGTTACATTCTGACATTACAGCCATCATTGATATATCTGGACGTATTGTTTTACTCAGCGTTTCTCTGTTCGAACCATTTTTCTTATTATTTGAAATTAGAGCGTCGTTTTTTGATGAAGTAGGAACGTGGCTTACACAGGCACCTGGAATTCTTTCGATTACAATGTTCGGTTGGCACAGCAATCGCTTTACTGGCTCGGACTGGAGTATCTGTTGGAAATAGGAAGAAGCTCGGATGAATTTTAGAAACATGAATCGTTGCAGAAATTTACTGACTTTAACCAACCTCGGCAAGGGATGGGTGTGCTGCTGGTTTAGGATAAACTTTTTGGTAGTTCACTGATATCAATTTTGATATTGAAACAAGCGACATATTTTAATTGAGATTTGGTTTATCTCAACGACAATACCCATTCAAATTGAATTGCTTAAACTGGTCTCGGTAGAAGTAATACACTGAAACATAGGTTATAATAGATTATAAACAGAACGAATCCGAGTAGTGGTTGTTTAAAAACCCGTCAATGAATCGCTTACTATTGAATTCCGTGATCAGCAATGTCGCTATTCGCATTCAATTCTATTTACTCGAAAGACGAGTCATTCATTAGCCATATTTCCTTGGTTAAAACACGTAGTTGAAAACTAGGACAATTGAATGAGTGATAATGAAAAAGTGAAAAAACTACGTCTTCGCCGACGTTCCTGGTCAACCTTATTACGGGTCGCTATATGTATATTCTATAGATAACTGTTTAAAAAAAAAATAATAAAATACCGTACACTTCATATTTGACCGTCTACCTATAATTTCGAAGAAGAATCATCTACCCAGATTTTAATGTTATGAACTCCTCAAGTGGATACGAATTTACAAAATCTTGTTGATTTTCATTCAATCAACACAGCACGTTCGTATTTACTAGTTGTAAAATTTGCCTTCGCCGGACATCGCCGCAGCAAAATTCTACAGTATTTTTCAGTAACAATTTTCGCCTTGGTGTGCCATACTCGAAGCGCAGTCTACCAATCCCTTTGCAGGAAATTCGATGATCCCGGTTACTAAATCCAAGCATAAATCCGGTTCCTCTGCTGATTACAGCGCACGCTAGTTTTCGGAGGTTTTGCAGTCAATGCGCTTCCTCAATAATATCCGTACAGCGAACACAACCGTTGAAAAATTGATCACCATGGTCTCAAAAATGAGATTAATAATTTACTGTTTTCTGTAAATTCAGCAACATTCAGATTCTTCTCGCCATCATAGAAAGGTTATGCAAAGATTTCATTAACGTTTTACGATCACGCAAGAAGTTCGATTCCAAGATATGTATTGTCGTATAAATAATGAATTATAGACTCCGTTTACTCTACCGTTTTGGCAGAACTCGAAGTATAAATTAATTATATATACCTATCATGCTTCGGGTTTAAATATGTTTTAAATCATGTGCGAAAACAGTCACATGAGTTTCTCAAAATGCCATTTAACGCCACGGACCAACCATTAGTAGTTCTGATTGGTGTCGACTAGGAGACCAACTAGTTTGTAGTACACTTTGTAGAGATCCTTGCGACGCGCCGCGCTAGTGTCATCCCCATCGAATGACAAAGAAGGAGAGGGAAGGGCTTGATGAAAATTTCAACCGTCATTTGAACGAATTGAGCTTACAGACGTGAGTGATTAGACATCAAGAACGAGTGCAAACTTGTGCGTGTATTTATGCTATCTTTTATACGGTGAATAACGAAATATCAGAGCGAAACTGCTGCTAATATTTCGCCTGCTGATCTAGTCTCCTCACGTAACTCATCATTAATTCATACAAGTATTATACGTTTATTCTAGTTCAGGTCAGTCTATAATTAGAACGGTATTTACTCTCCAGTATTTACGGGCAACTGTCAAGCACCTTCGTTATGCGTGTCTCTGACGAAATTGCCGCATTTTTCACATTACAGGCGATACGAAACATGCCAAGTTACGATGCTTAGTTCATAGGATGATCAATCACATGAATATTGTTTAGCAAGATGGCCAAAATTCTATTTGATATTATAAAAGACCGATCATAGTCCCATGTCGGCAATGCGCAATCCAACGATTAACTGACCATATGTACCTTCAACCTGTTATTTACTTATAAAACAGTGAATTTAATATGAGTTTGCTGACGATGAAACATGATTACCTCTGCAGACATCGAAATGGTTGCTCACACCGTGCTGCTTGACTTCACGGTATCAAGTAACATGATATCGGATGCGGAAAAGCGATCAAATTTGAAGTCTACTATTGCCCATACCCTGAGAGAGCATATCGACAGTTTGAAGCCATTGACCGAGACGAACATAGAAGGAAGTTTGCTTTTGTTGTACACAGGCGCAAAGGGAAGTCTTATCACAGTTCGAGCTTATCCTAAAGGATTGATTACTGTCAACATTGAGTATTTTAAAGAAGATAATGAAGAGGCGCTATTCAATTTTGAGGTATGATAAAAACAGTATAACAAGATAACAAAAACATTAATAACCTGTTATTGTAGATGTGCTTAGATTCTGGCAAGACCAGACTAGAAGGTCAGATACTTTCCATTATCTCTAAGTGTAATAGGCTCACATATGCTGAAACTAGATTACCGTTATTCGGGTCGTATACATATTATTGAAAGTGATAGTCTTCACTAATTGACGTCATGGATGGAATGAGGGCTGGAATCATTTTCGGCGCCTCTTTCAGAGATCAACCTTATCAGAATTATACAGTCACAAGATTTATGTACGTTACCAATATTGTAGCTGTGAAGTGCTTCGTTTGCGTGAAAAAGAGCTGCATATTCGGAACGAGGACCTGAATCAAATAGAGTCCATATTTCTAAGAACTTTTTGAATCCCAAAAAACGTCAAATACATTAAAATATATATTCCATAGAATTCTAAGCATTGGGTATGCAGTCTCTGTGGAATCGATAGTTTATAAACACGTTAGTAGTTCATTGTGACTTTTACAGTGTAGTTATATAATTCAGGAACAAAGCGCGTCTCGTTCATCAATAACTGTAATTCAAAGCATGTCAATAATTGAGTTTATTTATATCATGATGAAGAATACCTTTTATGTCAATCGGATACTCGATGTTAGCAACAGTTTTATCATAGAACCTAGACAGGAATGTTCATAGAACTTTAGCACTCGATAATCTATTGTTTGACGGCTCTAATTAATGGGATAGCAATCAGACTTTTGTCTATACTGATGAATATAGGTGTTCATTCTTTACTCTGATTGAAGAGGTCGTTTTCGAATCATATTTTTTTTGGCTTGTCTAAATATTTATCCTTATACTAGAGCACATTCATTTTATTCATCATCGGCAAAAATAATTGGACGGAATGAACCGCTTGTCAATAAATTTGGGCAGATCTGCGAACAACTTTGGTCCTTTCAACTGGGGCAACAAAATCACTTGTATTATAAGAGTGTTGCAAACAGTGATTTGAATAGCAACTAAATTATTTCAGCATCGCCCACTATAATCACGTTCAATTCCCCATGTACATGCGCACATGTTTTTAATTTAAGTGGCCCCTCATCAAGTGGCTCTGCACTCTCTAGCAGGTATAGACTTGGTTAATTAGTTAGGACGTTTGTTCTGTTTGTTTGTTGGTTTGTTTGATGCCTATGGTAGACAGCGAGAGACCTGGAGACTGAATTGCTGGCAGCGTCCGCTGCCACCCGGTCACACACACTTGCCCCCATTAAACGAGGTGGCTCTTTTGAGCGATTCTATCCAACCGCTGGTGAGTTTCTTTTATTATTATTTCCACAGTAAGTCAGGCTATCTTACAGAGCATTGTGAATAAATCGACCTCATTATCAAGATATCATTAATGTAAATTTTTTTCAACAATAAAGGGCTCATGCCCCCTTAAAGTAAACGATTACCAACGTGTTAAATGCATTTTAGTAAACTATATGGGGTAAACCATATGCGTTTGCTAAAAAGTTAAATTTACAAATTTATTCAGCTTTGCTGTGGCCTTGTCAAAGCCCCAGCATAGAGAAATATTGCCGCGCATACTCGTTCATACTGTTGTCCTTTTATTTTTCAAGATGAAAGGCTACTGGAATATGACATTGACAAGTTGGTATTCGAAGCACGCTCCCCATATCAAAAAGTTCAAATCGTCCACTCCAAATCTCTGGGGAATATGTTGGTTCTTGATGAATTGCAAAGTAAGTTTGACAATGATTCCATAATTCTGTGTACATCAACTGCCTATGTGCATATTTATGATGATCATTCTACAACAATTTCAATATTGTAGACATGTCGGAGGCTGACTTGATCTACACGGAGACGCTCATGCAGCGTCAAAAAGAGAGTTATGCTGGAAAAGAAATCGTTATCCTTGGAGGTGGAGATGGGGGATTGCTCTGGGAATTATTAAAAGAGAAACCAAAGTTTGTAACAATGCTTGAGGTAATCATACTTTCTAAATTGGAATTCGTTTGCCCAAAAATCGTATCCATATTGTACCATCGATTTTTAAACGAATCCTGTTGTTAAACTTTTAGCTTGACGAGGTTGTGATTAAAGCATGCAGCCAACACATGAGGAGCATATGTGGTGATTGTCTGGATAAAAATAAAGCTGATAATTACGAAGTATTTATGAGAGACAAATACAATAACATTCTGAAATCTTATATTCACAGTTATAATTATTTTTCGTTGGGTTCGGCGGAATTTTTATTTTCCAATTTAATTATTGATTCCAGATTATAGTCGCTGATTGTGCCAAGATGCTGTCGTATATGATCGACGAAGGCCGTCAATTTGATTATGTGTTTGGTGATTTGACCGATATACCTATCAGTCCAACACCTCATGGAGATGGATGGGACTTCATTAGATTGATATTGGATTCGGTTATTAAAGTGTTAAACCCAACTGGCAAGTTTATGACTCACGTAAGTATATAGTTGTGTACATCTCGCACTTTGAAAACAGCGATCTTTTGGGCGTTTGGACATGGTTGTGGCAAAGTTATTCTCATTCCATGAACAACTAGAGGTTATATCTGTTCCTACGGCGCGCAGCATCTTGACAAAAGTCATCTTAGCTTAATGACCATCATCTAGTTGTAAATTTGAAAAAATAATAAAACAATATTCAGGGCCTCAAGACTATTCGAAGAACTGACAGTCCTGAAGCTATGCATCAAATACGTACAATTTCAAAGACAGTACTCAAAGTACAAAAATATAGTCGAACCATCTCAAAGTATCCCCTCAATCATAGTACTATAATCAAACCTACGTTTGATAATTCATTCTCATCTACATTCCAGAGTCATCACACACACATTCAGTACTATATTTATGCTTTGTTCCAGGGAAGTGCTGCATCGTGTCCAGAATCTCTGACAATGTTTGAACAAGTTCTGTCCGAGTTACCTGTACCTGTTACTTTTACAAAGGATCAGGCTTTTATTCCCTCATTCTTCGAAGATTGGGTATTCTATCAGGTTTCATTTAAATGATCGATCAAACATACCAACTATGATATATCCACAAATCTGATGAAAAATATTCCTACCAGCCACGACCCTAATGATCCAACTTCTATTTTAGTTTCAACATAAAACCTTGCAATCAAGTTCTTCTCAAGGTCAATGGAGTATTAGATATATAGAGCAATAAGACCACATTCTAAACTTATCAGGTCATATTGATGTTGTAAATACAGGTAATATCTTGGGCAATTTGCTGTATGATATGGAAAACACTCGGATTTGTGGATGTGATATAATTTAACCGGGTTGTCCGTACCTTACTTTCTATATTATCGCCTTATTTATGGCCTAAAAGTTCGAAATTCAGTAAGTAACTATTACCTTGGCGGCGATTTGCTACCGCGATTCTTGATACCTATTTTCACGAATCCCTAAAAATAGGAAACGACGATTTGAAATTTGGAGACTCTTGATTCATATTTATGGACTATTTCTAGTATGTAATATATAATCTGCAGCTTGTTATATTTTAGAAATATTCTTGGTTAGCTATGTTTTAAAATAAAAAATTCAAAAGATGCTGTATTATACAAAGCATAGTACATCTATATACTATTATTACCTCATTCTTCGATTCTCCATTCTATTATTATATAGGTGTGTATATATATATATATATATATATTTATCAAATACATATTATTTATATTATATATATATATATATAAATAAAAATGTCGACAAGACTTGATATTTATTCCCATTACAATGATTGTATGTTCTACAAGGTGTGCAAATTGGCAAACATGTTTAGACAATCTCCGGTAGGCTTCTCCCTTCTTGATGTCATTCCAACTGTGGCCTGTAGCACAGGGCTGACAAGGTCCAACATTACCTTAGCGAGGAAGCTTAGACAATGATGTCTTTTCTCCTTTCCTCACCGTTTCATTTTTTTGCTTATATGCGTAATTTTCAAAACGTTTCGGTTCTCGATATTCTCTTCATTTAACATTTTCTTTATTGAGCGTGTAATTAATTGTTCAATATCATTTTCCCGGCATTGAACACTATTCAAATCGTGGAACATTACTGTAAACCGCAGTGAATCAAATCAATCGACCGTAATTTTAGGTGTCAGGTAGGTATTACGAGAACGAAAATAATATATTTTTTTAATATATATATTTACATTTTGTTTCCAATTTCTGGTATTGATTGAGTTAATAGAAAACGTTGAATGTGGCATAAAAGTACAAAGGAGACCATCATTGACATTTTTGAATGTGTTCGAAAAATGCTGCAGACACTAAACTTTTCTCAAATCGGTTTAAAGGATATGTAATTTAGTTTTCCGACACTTACTCGATGGCGATTTATTGTACACATGTTACTATATTACTATACAATAGATAGTTGATTCGCAAATCAAGGACACGCTGCAATTACACTAGAGATTTCATAGCATAGGAAATTACATCATAGTTATTGCTAAAGTTATCAAGATTGTAACGTGTTTGATACCTTACCAGGGGACTTGAGATTGAGTAGCTGAAGACATGTCTGTAAGAATAGAAACTCTGAGTAAACTCGGTATATAATTTTTTATTAACGTATTCCGACCATATCTTCAATTTAATGCACGCGTATGAATATTCGTTAGATAAACAGAAAAAAAAACACAAAATTATCAAGTAAATCACATGGAGACAAGTTCTTTAAATACAGTGTACAGGTATCTTAAGAAATAAATAAACTACGGTAGATAATTCAAGTAGCAGCGATGGAAAATCAGACTTTTGGTTTACTTTCCATGATCGTGGAAACTTTGGCCCCGCTAAGGACTTGTCAAGATTCATGGCGTTTTTCACTGGTCAGTAAATGAGTGTAGTTTTATCTTTCTCTTTTCTGAAAGAATGAGAAGGACAGAGAGTGGAACACTCCACCAGTTCTGGCCCAATGAAAAACGTTATTGATCAACTCAGTTCTCTACTTATTGGATGGGATACACTGAGAATTCCTTACGTCAGCAGGGTTAGAACGAATATTAAATTAATTAATTCAAGTCTCCAGTGGAAATTGACTTGACGATCTCACCTTGGAAATCTCTGAAAATTGTTCGGTTTCATGTATCATTGGTTCCGTTTCAGTTTCAACTAAAATTTGTTGCAGCCATTGCTGTATTTGCTTGGGATGTTCAGCGCTATCTCTCTGAATTTTTCGACCATTAGAATCCCCATTCAATGGGCTTAGATGTTTAAACAAATTGTGTTCCTTATTTGCATTGGTATCTTTGTAGCAATTTAAATTTGATACTTTTCGAGATTCCAGATTCTTAACAACATACTGCTCTCGATAATCTTTCCCAGTTTCTAAAGTTTGATTCAAACATCCTGATTCTTGAGGTTGATTCGTTTTTAAGCTTTCATTAGTTGATTTTAAGAAAGTACAGTTTGGAACAATAAAATTAGCGAAAGATTCATTGTCTCCAATGTCTGATTGCCGTTGAATCATCATACAACCTGAGATTGACGAGACACTGTAATCCTGAACAGACCTGTTTTCCATTTCTATGCTTGAGTCAAGACTAGAATTCAACGAACAGCTGAAAGTGCCATTGTCAAAAGTTACAGCATTTTCATCTGATGATATGTTTGTATCGCGCATGTATTCTGCAGCTACAAAATCACTTGTGTTTACAAAACATTTCTCGATTTCATTCTTGGTCTTGATCGATTTATTGAAACTCTCATGATCCTTATCAGCATCTTGATATTCTTGAATTTTATATGGTTCTGTGTCGTTCACATTGATACAATTTTTTCCAAACACTTCCAATTTTCCTAGGCGCAAAATCTGGGACTCTATGTCATTTCTCAAACTCAAATCTATGTTCAACAAAGGCTTACATGATACAACTTCCACGTTTGACTGTATTAAAGAAAGTTGCTGCACATGAACTGCGTCTACTTGCCGCAATAGCTGCTTCTCTCTGGTTTCTAGGGCACTCATTAGTTGTTTGAAGTTGCTCTGTATTTTTTCTTGTAACTAGGAAAGAAAGAAAATTCACATTGCCGATATGTACCATACAGACGAATTAACCATATTGACATGTTCAAAGAGAGCATTGTTTTTGCTTGATCTTGATCAAATCCATATAATAAATATGAGTGTCGTGACTTACATTCAGAGTACTTTCTTCCAATAGCTTTTTGCCGTCTGTAATCAATTTCACGTTAGCTGAGGTCATGATGTTATCATTTCTTAGGTCATTATTTTCAACCATGTCAGTTATGCGAAACAGGACGAAATAGACTATGAGGTACTATGCAAGTACTGTGCAGGTAACGAAGGTTAACGTGATAGAAACTGTTAATAGGCCTATGCACAAATAGAATGCAGTCTTCCACACGTCCTGACACTTTACAATATTCACATCGTACTTGTTAATGTTCGTGACAAGCCACATGTACGAATATATGGCTGTGAGTGGCTATTTTGACGGAAGAATTGCACAAAAATGAGCAACCAAAAAATGGGGGCGATTCGCTTCAGAATGGTAATCGAAATTTTCCTCTTCCGAACGGGAAAAGTGCAACGCAATGTAAATTTTCTTGAAATCCTTTTGTTGACCGGCCGGGTTAATCTGTGGCTTGTCAGGTAGCAGAAGAAGAATGGAATTTTTATTGCCCCAGGGGTTTGCTCAATGCAATTCCGCCATCTTGCGTCGACAGTTATGAGCCAACATGGTTATATTTCAGTGGAGCCAACCAATCGTAAACGAGGTCCCGCCTTCGGAAGTGTTGTTCGATTGGTTGGTATGAGAATAGACTTGTGTGTTTGATCGGCGAGCGAGAGAAAATATAATATTGTATACGTTACCGTTGACTGATAGTACGATACCACTGATAGTTCAGTACGACCGTAGCTCACATCTGTGATAAGTGTATTGTACTAACTTGTTTTTTTGAATCACACGTTACAAAAAGAGTTTGGATTACAGTCATGCAATACAAAATCGATGACTGAAAAATAAAATTGATCGGTCCAACCTTCGGCTTCGACTGTATCATTGGCATCGAATCGAACGAAACAATCTGTCGAAAATCTTGCGTTTGTGCAACCTGCGACGATAATAGCTTAATTGACGGCCTCATTCGGTCTGATGTACCTCCGCCATCATTTTCATTCGTAATTATTCCATTCCGATTACTTGAATCCCAAATAATGATGTCCTCACATTTACGCCGTCTATCAATCGATCTGTCAAACTCGGCTAACCACCTATGTAAGTTCGATATTTCATTGAACAATTTTTTGTGTCGAGTATCTATTGATTTTAACAATTATATTCGATTATATTCATTATACAAGGCGTTTATACGTGAATTTCGTGCCAACGTTTCAAGGGGCGACAGAGTGAACGAAAATTAGTTCTTGGAGACAAGGAATCCAGAGATGGATCCGCGTGTCCAGGCTTTACAGGGCAGCGAAAGTCGCGGATAAAGCGCATTTCCCAGGTAAACCCCTCGACGCTCACGTATTGTTGACGCTTGCGTCGAAGAGGGTGCCTGTGGGAAAGGCGCTTTATCCGCGACTTTCGCTGCTCTGTAAAGCCTAGACGCGATGGCTTCGACCATGGGTTGTTTGTCTCGAAATACTCGTTACGGTTCACCCTGTAACTCTTCGGAATTTTTGTACGGAATTTATAATCGCTCCGTATTTTTTGTCGCTGAGTCTGTAGGTGATCATACATATTGAATCGAATTTGTTTCACACAAAATGCGTTCTTTCATAAATTCGCTGTATTGTCTGGCCTCTGATTTGAATTGATTTGAACTGTCTGGCCATCTGTCTGGTGATGGTCTTTGTCCATCATCGCAATCATATGTGAATTAATATAGGTACGTCAAGATTCGAGGCAGCGTATCGCCGCCAAGTACCGTATGCAGGCGGTCGCTAGCCAACACGAATATACCTATATCTCAAGCGACCGACCGACTCATATACCCGGTACGGCGCTACATAGTATGATATTTTCCTTTTCGGAGTCCGGTATTCATACGTAATGGACTTGTATTAATTTTAATCCCATTGTTCGAGCCTTGTCTTATTGTAGTCATTCGAGCACGACGGCATCACAGAATAATAATATAACGCGCAGGTAACACCAGGCCGTAATGACAATAATTGGAAGATTTAAAACCCTTTATGTATTCAAAATTTGAATAGCATATCATTTTAATTTCATCATACCTCACATACACGATTTAATGAATTTTAGGGCTAGACGGTACCGTCACATAAGACTGACATACCTATGCATATATGGGGCTGTCCACGTTACTTCGACATGGCTTCAGACCTCGACATCTCCGATTTTATTTTTAATTTCATGTGTTATCATTCCATCTTTGGAGAACCCCCCTAATTTTTTTTTTAATTTTTTGAATCAAAGCCTTCGGAGCGATGAATCTTTTTATTTTTGAAAAAAAAGACCTTTTTTGAAATTCTGAAAAAATCACAAAAATTCTGCGGATGATATAAAACAACCTCCCACTCGCAAGAACGTGGGGAGAATTTCTCTGATTTTTTTTTTTTCGATTTTAAAGATTTTTTTTACAAAAAAATGCTCCTCTAATGATCGTTATCCTCGAGAGGGTAACCACTCGATATACCTATACGTGTTCCAACCATTTCACATTTCACAACTATTTCACAACTATTGCATTTTGATATAGTTCAATAGACGTGTATGGGTTATTCTGATGTATTTTGAGCCCGGGAATCCGAATCAGCAAACCAAATTGATCTATCTATGAACATGATCGAGCTATGATCGATTTATCGCTCCGAAAAGTGAACAAATCAAAACATCTCGATGAGATACGCAGTCCTATAGCGTGATTTCCACGACGGATTCGTGTTCCTGAGATCAAATTACTCGAAAGAAGCCTAATAACCGCCTATTGAACCCCCTCAAACTCGAAAGTCGGATTTTTACCTCCTTATCCGCTGACGTTCGCAAGCTAATTTACGCTATCTCGAAGTCAAAAATTATTGATTTTTTGTTTTTGGTATCCGAAAGGCGTTTATACGCCATTCCTGTGTATTTTGAGCTCAGGAATTCGAATCTGCAAGCTAAATCCGTCTATCTATAATATTGATTCGGTTCAAATCGATTAACCGCTCTAAAAAGTGACAAAATCAATATATCTCGATAGGATCACATCTCAGCTTCATTTTCTCGACGAATTCGTGTTCCTGAGATCGAATTACATCAAGAAAGCCTATGACCTCCTGTTAAACCCCCTAAAACTCAAAAGTTGGATTTTTACCCGGTTATCCGCGACGTTCGCGATCTAATTACCTCTATCTCGCGGTCAAAAATTAATTGATTTTTGTTTCCGATATTCGAAAGGCATTGATACGCTATTCTTGTGCATTTTGAGCTCAGAAATTCGGATTCCAAGCTAAATCCCTTCATCTATAATATTGACGCGGTTATGATCAATCATTCGACGCTCCGAAAAGTGAAAAAATTAATATATCCCGATAGGATTTTTTCCTAGCTTCATTCACTCGACGGATTCGTGTTCCCGCGAGTGGGAGGTTGTTCTTCATTATTCATAGAATCTCTGTGATTTTTGTCAGGATGAAAAAAAGTTATTTTCTCCAAAGTTGAAGGAATGCACAGCTCCGAAGGCCTTGATTCAAAAGATAAAAAAAAAATGTTAGGGCTCCTTTGAAGAAAGAATAATAACGTGTAAAATTAGGAATGAAATCACAGATATCGAGGTCTCAATATTTGTTATTGCAAATTAAATGTTCATTATACGACTTTAGTGTGTATTTATCGGTTCGTACTATAAAATCCTAATAAATGGCGGTTTGGAATCTAAGCTGCACAGATATCCGGTAGATGGCGCCGTCTTTCCATTGCTCGATAAAGATGACGCATTTGAATATACAATATACATTGTAACAAAAATCTCTTTTTGTTGTGTTAAAAAAAAAACTTAAATGTAAAATATAATTATCTGAGTTTGCGATTTTGCAATTTTATAAGACTTTTCTTTCTCGGGCTACTTAAGGTAGAGATATAAAAGGATCGTAATAAAACGGTACTGCGGCTCAATGCGTTAGGTTCGTTCTATTGATCGGATTTTACTAGCAGAGAGAAATTTCATTAATTAATATTTTGTTAATTATTACAACTGTTGATTGTGATGTGATCGTACTGCGGCGCAATGCGTTATGTTGATCACATTTAATCAATTAATGTTCTTTTTTGTCAATTCTGAACACTTCTGATTGTGATTTGACCGTGCTGCGGCGTAATCCGTTAGGTTGGTCAAATTTAATCAATTAATAATGATTCTTAATTATTTATCCTTATAGAAGGATTTCGATATGAGTAGGATGAAGGAAATAAAATTATTTTACACGTAAATATGTGTTAACGTAAATAATAGCAATAATTCTTTTTGCAGTCTGATTTGACTATTCTTTTTCAACTTTCTATAGCGGATTTGCTATTGACCTGACCTTATTATACTTCTCCCGGCGGTTGTGCCTCTCTACTCTTTGATTTTATTTCGAAGATATAATTCTTATTTTTGACTCTACAGTGACGAGCACATTGCTCTGCTTGCCTTTTATAGGCTAATTTCCGCTTGCCTCTCTTTACCCTTTTTAATTATGCTTTACACATGTCCGACCCTTCAAGATCATTTTTACCTATTTGACAACAGAAATCGCTCATCTCTGTCGTACTCATTGCTACTTGTCCCTCCTTGTTCGACTCATTGCTATTATTTCTTTCTTTATTTGATTTCTCGATCTTTTACATTTTTCTTTTATTTCACAATTTTATCAATTTGTTAATTATGTTTATCCCTTTTAGTGAGACATGAAATTCGTCTCAACATATATTTTCATGCTTATAATATATTTGACCAATTTCAACATTTCGATACTTTACCTATTACTTTCATATGTGAATTGTTGGCCGAGGCGGAGCCGAGGTCAACAAACATATGATCTGAAGCTTTCTTATTTACTGCCTATGGTGTGTATACTACTTTTCTCCTCGGCGGAAGCTGCGCGCCGCGAAACGAAGTTGCCGCTTTTCGTCCGGAGGGGCGAAAAATACTAATTTGATTGTATTAAGAGAATTAGAAAAAATTTGATTCAATCTATTATGATTACTGAGCCACAGCAACGCGTGGCTGGGTCAGCTAGTACCTATATATATTCATAGCCATACACCAACGTGTTAGCGATGGTATAGAAAATACGAAAAGTACCCGGAATTTATCGGTCAAGAATTTAGGCATTAATTATGGCAGTTACGAGTGTAATTCAAATAAATGAATAATGCAACCCATTACCAGCGTTGGCAAAAATTTCCTGATAGATGCAGTTGAGTCAGAAGAGGTACGAAAATGATACACATACGCATACCACATACATATCATGTAATATGGTATCATAGAATCTTTCAATCGATTAGTAAGAACAAGCCCAAAAAACAACAACTGGAAGATTCCTGATCCTCTTATTCATTCGAATTTTGAATGATATTAATATTAATTTCCTCATATCTCACATACCTGATGTAACAAAATAAATGACAAAACGAAACATTCACACAGGATTCATGATTTTCAGGCGAAACCAGCCTTGTGTTATCATCCCAGTCAACGGATAATACGAAACTCTGTGAGTCGAACCATCTCCATACCGCAGCAGCATATAGAAGTACAAATAGAGCGATCGTGCTACGGCAGCAGGACCCATTGTACGTACGTAACGATATATACCCATATGTATATGTATATTCATAGTCACACGCCAACGTAATAGCGATAATATAGAAAATACGGAGAGTAGCCGGAATTCATCGGTCAAGAATTTAGGCAGCCATTAAGAAAGTCACGAGTGTAATTGAAATAAATCAATTATGAAACATATTACCAGCGCTAGCGAGAAAATTCCTGATCAATTCCAGTTGAGTTAGGAGAGGTATGAAAATCAATAGTAGCCCTTCAGCACTCTCGCTATGAGATTTTCTCTCACGCTCATCAATAACTCAAATTTTCTTTCAAATTTCAAATGGAATGACTATGTGATTTTTTCTCTATCTGTCAAAAAATTAATATCATTTCAGATTGTAATATTATTATTTTAATAGTTCTAAGCCATAAAAAAATAAACTTACATTTTATTAACTCCGTGAGATATTTTCTCATCGCAATAGTAAAGTAGGGGGTCAGAATTTAAGAAATCGGGTCTGATTGGTACAGTTCGAAGGTTTCCGTAAAGAGTGCGTTTGTGTTAGGGATGTGTGTGTGGAGTGTAACAAGGCAGTGATACGGAGTTAACCTCAACCTAGACGTCTTTAGTTGACGTTGAATATATTAATAAATATAAATTGATGAATAAAATAAATAAATGAAAAATCAATAAATAAAAATTGATGAATAATATTAATTATTGCAGTGCCCGAAAAAGGTAGGTTATTATCATTGATATCATTGATACTTCTGAAACGCATCGTTGGCCTATGGTCATTTTTTATTCATTTATGAATATTGCTGGCATAAACTCACAACTCATTTGGAGTGCGAACACTGAAAATAAAACGACTCGCCGATTTTATTTACGTGAATTGGGTAGTCAGTTGATAAGACCACATCTAATTACTCGTAGTAAAATACCTGGCTTATCTGTTGAACTTAGAAATACTATCAAAAAAGTTGGAGCAATTCTATCTGAACCCATTGAGAAAAAGCAGACTACTGGAATTTGTGGCTGGTGTCCACGGAGGTCAAATCAGTATACAAAAAAAAGTTGTTCAGTTTGTTCAGCTTCTATCTGTCCGGAACACTCTACTTTACTTTTTCCCGATTGCAAAAACTATATTACTGTGATTGAACAATGATTGACTATTACATTATACTAGTCTGGTATACCAATGCACCATATATAATTTGAAAAAAATGCATTGATGGTCGATGATTTGAAAATTTTATGAAAAAAATATTCTCTAATTATTTTAATGTTAAGATGATAATATAAATCAAAGATTGATCTGAATAATACTTGTGTTGTTTTGAAAATGTAATTTAACGCAAATAAAATGAAACCAAATATTATTTTGATTAAGTCAATTTTTTATTTTAAAGAAATTTATCTTGTTCGAAATTTTTTAAATTGAAGGGGCTATTAGCAAACGTGCGCATACGCGCACATGCGCAAAAGGCGTAAGAGTTTTTCTCATCGCGCGACTAATGATAGTGAACCGTTTCGCAAGAGTGCTGAAGGGGTAGTATACCATATACATATGTGACTGATCGATATATCTCGATAGGATCACATCTCAGCTTCATTTTCTCGACGAATTCGTGTTCCTGAGATCAAATTACATCAAGAAAGCCTATGACCTCCTGTTAAACCCCCTAAAACTCAAAAGTTGGATTTTTACCCCGTTATCCGCGACGTTCGCGATCTAATTACCTCTATCTCGCGGTCAAAAATTAATCAATTTTTGTTTCCGATATTCGAAAGGCGTTGATACGCTATTCTTGTGTATTTTGAGCTCAGGAATTCGAATCTGCAAGCTAAATCCGTCTATCTACAATATTGATTCGGTTAAAATCGATTAACCGCTCTAAAAAGTGACAAAATCAATATATCTCGATAGGATCACATCTCAGCTTCATTTTTTCGACGAATTCGTGTTCCTGAGATCAAATTACATCAAGAAAGCCTATGACCTCCTGTTAAACCCCCTAAAACTCAAAAGTTGGATTTTTACCCGGTTATCCGCGACGTTCGCGATCTAATTACCTCTATCTCGCGGTCAGAAATTAATCAATTTTTGTTTCCGATATTCGAAAGGCGTTGATACGCTATTCTCGTGTATTTTGAGCTCAGGAATTCGAATCTGCGAGCTAAATCCGTCTATCTATAATATTGATTCGGTTAAAATCGATTAACCGCTCTAAAAAGTGACAAAATCAATATATCTCGACAGGGTCACATCTCAGCTTCATTTTCTCGACGAATTCGTGTTCCTGAGATCAAATTACATCAAGAAAGCCTATGACCTCCTGTTAAACCCCCTAAAACTCAAAATTCGGATTTTTACCCGGTTATCCGCGACGTTCGCGATCTAATTACCTCTATCTCGCGGTCAAAAATTAATCAATTTTTGTTTCCGATATTCGAAAGGCGTTGATACGCTATTCTTGTGTATTTTGAGCTCAGGAATTCGAATCTGCAAGCTGAATCCGTCTATCTATAATATTTACGCGGTTATAGTCGATTCAACGCTCTGAAAAGCGAAAGAATTAATATATCCCGATAGGATTTTTTCCTAGCTTCATTCACTCGACGGATTCTTGTTTCCGCGATTGGGAGGTTGCTCTACATCATTCACAGAATTTCTGTGATTTTTTTTAGGATTAAAAACAGTTCTTTTTCCAAAGTTGAGAGAATGCATAGCTGCAAAGGCCTTGATTCAAAAAATAAAAAAAAAATTTTAGGGATTCTTTGAAGATAGAATAATAACGTATAAAATGAAGAAAGAAATCGGATATATTGAGGTCTGGAGCGGCGTCGAATACATAGACCACCCCATTCATCTTATGTATATAAAAATTTCGTGTCACGATGTATGTCGCGATAAACTCCGAAACTACTGAACCAATTTTCATCATATTCCGTAAGCATCTGTAATTTGGTTCAACTTGGGAGATAGGGTAGTTTTCATCTCAGTTATTGATCTCAATATCTGTTATCGCAAATTAAATGTTCATTACATGACTTGAGTGTGTATTTATCGGTTCTTTATATAAAGTCCTAGTAAATGGCGGTTTGGCATCGAAAAGTTGCACAGACATCCGGTAGATGGCGACGTGTTTCTATTGAAGCCTAATAAACCTCATATTTCATTCGCAAAGATGACGCGTTTGAATATACAATTTACATATATTTTCATGCTCATAATACATTTGACCAATTTTGACATTTCGATACTTTACCTATAACTTTTGAATTTTAGCGGAACGTTTTATTTTCAATCCCAAATAAATGAATCGATTTTTAATTTTTTTAGAATAGTATATTACACACCTAGGGCAGCAAAGCAAAGTCTATCTCGCGGTCAAAAATTATTAAATTATTTTTTCGATATTCGAAAGGCGTTGATACGCTATTCTTGTGTATTTTGAGCTCAGGAATTCGAATCTGCAAGCTAAATCCGTCTATCTACAATATTGATTCGGTTAAAATCGATTAACCGCTCTAAAAAGCGACAAAATCGATATATCTCGATGGGATCACATCTCAGCTTCATTTTCTCGACGAATTCGTGTTCCTGAGATCAAATTACATCAAGAAAGCCTATGACCTCCTGTTAAACCCCCTAAAACTCAAAAGTTGGATTTTTACCCGGTTATCCGCGACGTTCGCGATCTAATTACCTCTATCTCGCGGTCAGAAATTAATCAATTTTTGTTTCCGATATTCGAAAGGCGTTGATACGCTATTCTTGTGTATTTTGAGCTCAGGAATTCGAATCTGCAACCTAAATCCGTCTATCTACTGCAATATTGATTCGGTTAAAATCGATTAACCGCTCTAAAAAGTGACAAAATCAATATATCTCGATAGGATTTCATCTCAGCTTCATTTCCACGACGGATTCGTGTTCCCGAGATCAATTTACATCAAGAAAGCCTATAACCGCTCATTGATTCCCCTCGAACTTGAAAGTCGGAATTTTACCTCGGTCAACGACGTTCGCAAGCTAATTACCGCTATCTCGCAGTCAGAAATTATCGATTTTTTTTTTTTTGTATTCAACAGGTGTTGATACGCTATTATTGTGTATTTTGAGCTTGGGAATTCGATTCTGCAAGCTAAATTTGTCTGTCTATAATATTCATCCGGTTCAAATCGAATTAACGCTCTAAAAAGTGAAAAAATTAATATATCTCGATAGGATTTCATCTCAGCTTCATTTCCACGACGGATTCGTGTTCCCGAGATCAATTTACATCAAGAAAGCCTATAACCGCTCATTGATTCCCCTCGAACTTGAAAGTCGGAATTTTACCTCGGTCAACGACGTTCGCAAGCTAATTACCGCTATCTCGCGGTCAGAAATTATCGATTTTTTTTTTTTGTATTCAACAGGTGTTGATACGCTATTCTTGTGTATTTTAAGCTTGGGAATTCGATTCTGCAAGCTAAATTTGTCTATCTATAATATTCATCCGGTTCAAATCGAATTAACGCTCTAAAAAGTGAAAAAATTAATACATCTCGATAGGATTTCATCTCAGCTCTATTTCCACGACGGAATCGTGTTCCTGAGATCAATTCACATCCGGAAAGCCTATGACCGCTCATTGATTCCCCCCGAACTTGAAAGTCGGAATTTTACCTCGGTCAACGACGTTCGCAAGCTAATTACCGCTATCTCGCGGTCAGAAATTATCGATTTTTTTTTTTCTTGTATTCAACAGGTGTTGATACGCTATTCTTGTGTATTTCGAGCTCAGGAATTTCATTCTGCAAGCTAAATCCGTCTATCTATAATATTGATTCGGTTAAAATCGATTAACCGCTCTAAAAAGTAACAAAATCAATATATCTCGATAGGATTTCATCTCAGCTCTATTTCCACGACGGATTCGTGTTCCTGAGATCAATTTACATCCGGAAAGCCTATGACCGCTCATTCATTCCCCCCGAACTTGAAAGTCGGAATTTCACCTCGGTCAACGACGTTCGCAAGCTAATTACCGCTATCTCGCGATCAAAAATTACTAAATTTATGTTTTCGATCATTGAAAGGCCTTGATACGCTATTCTCGTGTATTTTGAGCTCAGGAATTCGAATCTGCAAGCTGAATCCGTCTATCTATAATACTGACGCGGTTATAATCGATTTAACGCTCTGACAGGTGAAAAAATCAATATATCTCGATAGGATTTCATCTCAGCTTCATTTTCACGACGGATTCGTGTTCCTCAGATCAAATTACATCAAGAAAGCCTATAACCGCTCATTGATTTCCCTCGAACTTGAAAGTCGGAATTTTACCTCGGTCAACGACGTTCGCAAGCTAATTACCGCTATCTCGCAGTCAGAAATTATCGATTTTTTTTTTTTTGTATCCAACAGGTGTTGATACGCTATTCTTGTGTATTTTAAGCTTAGGAATTCGATTCTGCAAGCTAAATTTGTCTATCTATAATATTCATCCGGTTCAAATCGAATTAACGCTCTAAAAAGTAACAAAATCAATATATCTCGATAGGATTTCATCTCAGCTCTATTTCCACGACGGATTCGTGTTCCCGAGATCAATTTACATCAAGAAAGCCTATAACCGCTCATTGATTTCCCTCGAACTTGAAAGTCGGAATTTTACCTCGGTCAACGACGTCCGCAAGCTAATTACCGCTATCTCGTGGTCAAAAATTATTGAATTTCAGTTTTCGATATTCGAAAGGCGTTGATACGCTATTCTCGTGTGTTTTGAGCTCAGGAATTCGAATCTGCAAGCTAAATTTGTATATCTATAATATTGATCCGGTTCAAGTCGAATTAACGCTCTAAAAAGTGGAAAAACTAATATATCTCGATAGGATTTCATCTCAGCTTCATTTCCACGAAGGATTCGTGTTTTTGAGATCCAATTACATCAAGAAAGCCTATAACCACCTATTGACTCCCCTTGAACTTGAAAGTCGGAATTTTACCTCGGTCAACGACGTTCGCAAGCTAATTACCGCTATCTCGCGGTCAAAAATTATTAAATTTTTGTTTTCGATATTCGAAAGGCGTTGATACGCTATTCTTGTGTATTTTGAGCTGAGGAATTCAAATCTGCAAGCTGAATCCGTCTATCCATAATATTGACGCGGTTATAGTCGATTCAACGCTCTGAAAAGCGAAAGAATTAAGATATCCCGATAGGATTCTTTCCTAGCTTCATTTACTCGACGGATTCTCGTTTCTGCGATTCAGAGGTTGCTCTATATCATTCACAGAATTTCTGTGATTTTTCTTAGGATTGAAAAAAGTTCTTTTTCCAAAGTTGAAAGAATGCATAGCTGCGAAGGCCTTGATTCAAAAGATAAAAAAAAATTTTTAGGGATTCTTCGAAGATAGAATAATAACGTATAAAATGAAGAATGAAATCGGATATATCGAGGTCTGGAGCGGCGTCGAATACATAGACCGCCCCATACATCTTATGTATATAAAAATTTCGTGTCACGATGTATGTCGCGATAAACTCCGATACTACTGAACCAATTTTTATCATATTTTGTAAGCATCTGTAATTTGGTTCAACTTGGGAGACAGGGTAGTTTTCATCTCAGTTATTGATCTCAATATCTGTTATCGCAAATTAAATGTTCAATACATGACTTGAGTGTGTATTTATCGGTTCTTTATATAAAGTCCTAGTAAATGGCGGTTTGGCATCGAAAAGTTGCACAGACATCCGGTAGATGGCGACGTGTTTCTATTGAAGCCTAATAAACCTCATATTTCATTCACAAAGATGACGCGTTTGAATATACAATTTACATATATTTTCATGCTCATAATACATTTGACCAATTTTGACATTTCGATACTTTACCTATAACTTTTAAATTTTAGCGGAACGTTCTATTTTCAATCCCAAATAAATCAATCGATTTTTAATTTTTTTAGAATAGTATATTACACACCTAGGGCAGCAAAGCAAAGTCTATCTCGCGGTCAGAAATTAATCAATTTTTGTTTCCGATATTCGAAAGGCGTTGATACGCTATTCTTGTGTATTTTGAGCTCAGGAATTCGAATCTGCAAGCTAAATCCGTCTATCTATAATATTGATTCGGTTAAAATCGATTAACCGCTCTAAAAAGTGACAAAATCAATATATCTCGATAGGATCACATCTCAGCTTCATTTTCTCGACGAATTCGTGTTCCTAAGACCAAATTACATCAAGAAAGCCTATGACCTCCTGTTAAACCCCCTAAAACTCAAAAGTTGGATTTTTACCCGGTTATCCGCGACGTTCGCGATCTAATTACCTCTATCTCGCGGTCAAAAATTATTCAATTTTTGTTTCCGATATTCGAAAGGCGTTGATACGCTATTCTTGTGTATTTTGAGCTCAGGAATTCGAATCTGCAAGCTAAATCCGTCTATCTATAATATTGATTCGGTTAAAATCGATTAACCGCTCTAAAAAGTGACAAAATCAATATATCTCGATAGGATCACATCTCAGCTTCATTTTCTCGACGAATTCGTGTTCCTGAGATCAAATTACATCAAGAAAGCCTATGACCTCCTGTTAAACCCCCTAAAACTCAAAATTCGGATTTTTACCCGGTCATCCGCGACGTTCGCGATCTAATTACCTCTATCTCGCGGTCAAAAATTAATCAATTTTTGTTTCCGATATTCGAAAGGCGTTGATACGCTATTCTTGTGTATTTTGAGCTCAGGAATTCGATTCTGCAAGCTAAATTTGTCTATCTATAATATTCATCCGGTTCAAATCGAATTAACGCTCTAAAAAGTGAAAAAATTAATATATCTCGATAGGATTTCATCTCAGCTCTATTTCCACGACGGATTCGTGTTCCTGAGATCAATTCACATCCGGAAAGCCTATGACCGCTCATTCATTCCCCCCGAACTTGAAAGTCGGAATTTTACCTCGGTCAACGACGTTCGCAAGCTAATTACCGCTATCTCGCGATCAAAAATTATTAAATTTATGTTTTCGATCATCGAAAGGCGTTGATACGCTATTCTCGTGTATTTTAAGCTTAGGAATTTGAATCTACAAGCTAAATCCGTCTATCTATAGTACTGACGCGGTTATAATCGATTCAACGCTCTAAAAAGTAACAAAATCAATATATCTCGATAGGATTTCATCTCAGCTTTATTTCCACGACGGATTCGTGTTCCCGAGATCAATTTACATCAAGAAAGCCTATAACCGCTCATTGATTCCCCTCGAACTTGAAAGTCGGAATTTTACCTCGGTCAACGACGTTCGCAAGCTAATTACCGCTATCTCGCGGTCAGAAATTATCGACTTTTTTTTTTGGATATTCATCAGGCGTTGATACGCTATTCTTGTGTATTTTAAGCTCAGGTTTTCGATTCCGCGAGCTGAATTCGTCTATCTATAATACTGACGCGGTTATAATCGATTTAACGCTCTGACAGGTGAAAAAATCAATATATCTCGATAGGATTTCATCTCAGCTTCATTTCCACGACGGATTCGTGTTCCCGAGATCAATTTACATCAAGAAAGCCTATAACCGCTCATTGATTTCCCTCGAACTTGAAAGTCGGAATTTTAAATCGGTCAACGACGTTCGCAAGCTAATTACCGCTATCTCGCGGTCAGAAATTATCGATCTTTTTTTTTTTTGTATTCAACAGGTGTTGATACGCTATTCTTGTGTATTTTAAGCTTGGGAATTCGATTCCGCGAGCTGAATTCGTCTATCTATAATACTGACGCGGTTATAATCGATTTAACGCTCTGACAGGTGAAAAAATCAATATATCTCGATAGGATTTCATCTCAGCTTGATTTTCTCGACGGATTCGTGTTCCTCAGATCAAATCACATCAAGAAAGCCTATAACCGCTCATTGATTTCCCTCGAACTTGAAAGTCTGAATTTTACCTCGGTCAACGACGTTCGCAAGCTAATTACCGCTATCTCGCGGTCAGAAATTATCGATTTTTGTTTTTTTGTATTCAACAGGTGTTGATACGACATTCTTGCGTAATACGAGCTCAGGAATTCTCCTAACCACGGTTACTCTAACCTAAGCATTCCTAACCGCTGACCTAAGCATTTTCTAACCTGACCTAAGTATTTCTGACCGCTGACCTAAGCATTTCTAACCTGACCTAAGCATTTCTAACCGCTGACCTAAGCATTTCTAACCTCCTGTTAAACCCCCTAAAACTCGAAAGTTGGATTTTTACCCGGTTATTCGCGACGTTCGCGATCCAATTACCTCTATCTCGCGGTCAAAAATTAATCAATTTTTGTTCCCGATATTCGAAAGGCGTTGATACGCTATTCTTGTGTATTTTGAGCTCAGGAATTCGAATCTAAAAGCTAGATCCGTCTATCTATAATATTGATTCGGTTAAAATCGATTAACCGCTCTAAAAAGTGACAAAATCAATATATCTCGATAGGATCACATCTCAGCTTCATTTTCTCGACGAATTCGTGTTCCTAAGATCAAATTACATCAAGAAAGCCTATGACCTCCTGTTAAACCCCCTAGAACTCAAAAGTTGGATTTTTACCCGGTTATCCGCGACGTTCGCGATCTGATTACCTCTATCTCGCGGTCATAAATTAATCAATTTTTGTTTCCGATATTCGAAAGGCGTTGATACGCTATTCTTGTGTATTTTGAGCTCAGGAATTCGAATCTAAAAGCTAAATCCGTCTATCTATAATATTGATTCGGTTAAAATCGATTAACCGCTCTAAAAAGTGACAAAATCAATATATCTCGATAGGATCACATCTCAGCTTCATTTTCCCGACGAATTCGTGTTCCTAAGATCAAATTACATCAAGAAAGCCTATGACCTCCTGTTAAACCCCCTAAAACTCAAAAGTTGGATTTTTACCCGGTTATCCGCGACGTTCGCGATCTAATTACCTCTATCTCGCGGTCAAAAATTAATCAATTTTTGTTTCCGATATTCGAAAGGCGTTGATACGCTATTCTTGTGTATTTTGAGCTCAGGAATTCGAATCTGCAAGCTGAATCCGTCTATCTATATTATTTACGCGGTTATAGTCGATTCAACGCTCTGAAAAGCGAAAGAATTAATATATCCCGATAGGATTTTTTCCTAGCTTCATTCACTCGACGGATTCTTGTTTCCGCGATTGGGAGGTTGCTCTACATCATTCACAGAATTTCTGTGATTTTTCTTAGGATTAAAAAAAGTTATTTTTCCAAAGTTGAAAGAATGCATAGCTGCGAAGGCCTTGATTCAAAAGATAAAAAGAGAATTTTAGGGATTCTTTGGAGATAGAATAATAACGTATAAAATGAAGAAAGAAATCGGATATATCGAGGTCTGGAGCGGCGTCGAATACATAGACCGCCCCATTCATCTTATGTATATAAAAATTTCGTGTCACGATGTATGTCGCAATAAACTCCGAAACTACTGAACCAATTTCTATCATATTTTGTAAGCATCTGTAATTTGGTTCAACTTGGGAGATAGGGTAGTTTTCATCTCAATAATTGATCTTAATATTTGTTAATGCAAATTAAATGTTCATTACACGACTTTAGTGTGTATTTATCGGTTCTTACTATAAAGTCCTAGTAAATGGCGGTTTGGCATCGAAAAGTTGCACAGACATCCGGTAGATGGCGCCGTGTTTCCATTGGAGCCCAATAAACCTCATATTTCATTCACAAAGATGACGCGTTTGAATATACAATTTACATATATTTTCATGCTCTGTAAGAAATTTTGATATGAAAAATTAATTAATTATTATTATTATCATTTATTATGATTTTTTTTGTTTTATCATATAATATTTTGTATATAAAATAAAAAATTAATCAGAAAAATTTTAAGATTTGTAGAATAATAAAAATATTTAAATACTTAATTCCTAACTCACAAAATCACACAAAACACACGAACATTCACACATGTCTTTTAAAATCGATCAATCGTCCTTCATGTCCATTAAATTTAAAAGGGGCCGTTATTTTATTGTTTGTATAAAAAAAAATATATGCCTCCGTTCGAGTCAACTAGAAATATATATATATATAGACAAGTAAAATTAGTCTAAGTCAGAAATTAAAAATAAATCACGAACGTTTAGGACATATAAATAAATAAATAATATATATAGATAAAATTGTATAAAGAAAAACGGTGATTAACGAAACATGGACATTTAGAATAAATTAAACATAACAATTATAAATAATATATATATATAGATAAAAAGATCGAAAATATGTTTAAAAGACGTCAGTTTATAATAAAAATGAGAGAGAGAGGTATAATTGCGCGACTTATCTTTGGGCGAGTGGTAATAATGCTGGCTGCTTCTCTGTGGGTGCTGGTCTTCTGTAGTTTTTCTTTATGTTGTTAATTCTCTTTATATGCTTTAATTTGAGATTTCATCTGGTGGCTCCATAAATATTCTCCATTCGATGTCCTTTATAAGTATATGTATTACGTCCGATTCCAACGACGTCCCACAGAGAAGAGAGCGATTTCGCTTCGCGAATTCTGGATTAGTGGAGATAATCCTTCCTTATTCCCATTCCTTTTCTTTTCCTCTTCTCTCTCTCTTTCTCTTTCTCTCTCTCTCTCTTTCTCTCTCTCTCTCTCTCTTTCTCTTTCTATATAAATATCGTTACATTTACTCCCCTTTTTTCATGAGTTTAGTTCGAAATCGTGAAAAATTGTTCATTTATCATTATAAATATTTTTTGTTTTTTAAAAACACACATCATTCATACATGCATCACAAACATATCATAAAACTAGTTTAAGAATTTCCTTAGTCTATTGATTCTTTTTTTTTTTTTAAATAGTATAACGATGAAGAAGAGCTGATCCAGTTGCGATTGGTGATGGAATTGACGTACTGAATCATGTGGTCGGCTAACTTTTACTTAATGGGTGGATTGATAGTACTTTCGTAGATTTGCACGATTATAGGTACCTTTTATATCTGTTTCATTCTCTGGGTCAACTAATACATATGCATTATTTCCGATAATGTTTGTTATTTTATATGGACCTTTGAACAGATGGAAGAACTTTTGCGTGACTTTATTAAGAACACTAGATTGCATTGGGACTTTAATGAGGACTAAATCATTTATTTTTAATTCGACTGTAGATATTTTTTTCTGATAGCTGCGTCGTTTATGAAAATTTTGAATAAGTTGTTCTTTAGCAATTTCGATGCGCCAGTTTTTATCTATAATGGGCGATTCTGGGAATTGGATGATCTGTTGTATCTCATCTAAATGATCATCATTGAATTGGAGTTGGTGTGGGGTAAAACTTGTGCTTTGGTGGACTGTTACATTAAGAATTTGTTGAATATGCGGTATAAATTTCGCCCATTTTGTATGCTGTTCGGAACAAAAAACTCTAAAGAATTTACCCAATTCTCTCATCACTCTTTCAGTTGGATTAGACTGTGGATGCCTTATAGAAGAGTAACAAATTTTAATATCGGCCTGTTGTAAACTTATTTTCCATTTGTTAGACGTGAATTGGGTTCCGTTATCAGACAATATCCGTGCTGGTTTTCCAAGAGTTGGTATATAATGATCAAGAATTTTTTTAACACTAACTTGGGCCGTTGCTTTTTTCATTGTATATAATGTGACATATTTTGAAAAGGCATCAAGTACAACGAAAATATACTGTACTCCCCCAATTGAGCGAGGTAGTGGACCATAAAAATCTACTGTAACTAGATCACCAGGCTTATCTGCTTTGACCATTTGATATTCTCCCTCCATATTGTAATTTAGATGTTTTGTACGCTGACACAGATCACAAGTGGTTACAAATTTTTTGACATCTTTTGCCATATGTTTCCAAGAGTAATATTGTTTTAAATAATGTAATGTTTTATAGGTACCAATATGACCAAGCTTGTTGTGTATGCAATTAATTAGCTGGGTGGTTATTTCGGCTGGGATTGCAATTTTCCAACTGATCTCTTTCTTATTGCGAATAAACAATACGTCATTATGAATAGTATAGTTGCATTTTGCATTATCTAAATTTTCTATATTGAATTTTAGTTTTAAAACGGGATCTGATCTTTGCAATTTCCCC
This sequence comes from Athalia cordata, assembly GCA_963932425.1. Classification (NCBI taxonomy): domain Eukaryota; kingdom Metazoa; phylum Arthropoda; class Insecta; order Hymenoptera; family Athaliidae; genus Athalia; species Athalia cordata. The sequence continues at coordinate 65,520,773 of OZ010625.1, forward strand.
ATGTCCTTAAAATAACTGGGTAGTCCGGAATCTATGATCATAGTAAACAAAGAGTTGGTTTTATCAATTCTCTCTGGTAATATTTGCGAGGTTATACTGGAAATTATCATAGAACTTGACGGTTCGTCATGAAATCGACTGTCCGGATTACGACTAAAAAAATCAGCGACAATATTGTCTTGTCCCCTACAATGAATGATTTCAAAGTGATACTGCTGTAACAGTAAACTCCACCTAATAAGTCGTGAATTATGGAAAGTTGTATTTTTCAAAAATATTAAAGCTTTATGATCGGTTATTATCTGAAATTCTTGTTCTATTAGGTAAAAGCGAAATTTAGTTATGGAATATATAATTGCTAATAATTCTTTTTCTGTTGTGCTATAATTGACTTCGCACGCAGATAAGCAACGACTGACTAAACCAATGAGATAATGCTCCCCTTGTTCACTTGTTTGATACAAAATACCAGAAATACCTCTGTCACTGGCATCTGTTTGCAATTTAAAAATTTGATTCGGAAGAACATGATTGAGTGTAATGGCTTTAATGAAATTATTCTTTAGTGATTTAAATGCATCATCATGTTTGGCTGTCCAGCTCCAAGATAAATTATCTTTCAATAAATTCCTAAAAGGTTCAATAAATGTTGCGTATTTTAAGGCAAATTGACGATAATAGTTACACATCCCAAGAAATTGTTGTAATTGCTTTTTATTTTTCGGTGCCGTAAATTCCCTAATTAGTTTAAGTTTGTCTGGATTAGGACTTACCCCCTCTGTTGATAAGATAAATCCTAAAAACGGTATGGATTGTTTAAAAAATAATGACTTGCCGAGCCTTAACGTAAAATTGTGTTGTTCAAGACGTTGGAAAATTAAATGAAGATGTTCAAGGTGTTGTTTAAAACTTGTGGAAGCTACTAGTAAATCATCTATATACGATGTTAGAAAATGTGAAAAATCGTTTTTGAATGCTAAGTTTAGTGCACGTATAAACCCGCTTCCTGCAGTTTTTAATCCAAAGGGTATTCTACAGAATTGGTAAAGAGTGGTGCCGTGTAGAAAGGCTGTGTAAGGTCTTGATTTTTTTTCTAATGGGATCTGCCAATAACCATGAGTTAGATCTACGCTAGAGAAATATTTTATTCCATTATAGGTCTGTAATATTTCACTTATTAACGGTGGTGATTCATTGTCAGATTCTATTATCTCATTCAAATAGCGAGCATCTAAGCATATACGCACCCTTCCATCCTTTTTCTTCACAATTCGTAATGGATTACAAAACGGGCTTATTGAACGTTCTATAATTCCGGCTTTTAACATTTCTCCTATTTCTACATTTACCGCATCTTTAAGTGCTATTGGTATTGGATATGATCTTCGTATGAATGGCTTATTGCCTGTTAGTCTTAGCTTATGTTCATATATATTGGTGCATCCTGGCTTTTCAGAGAATAAAGGTTGATGTTGTATGATTAAATTTATAATAGCTTCTTTTTGTTCATGATCCCCTACCGTAAGTTGTGACGCGATCACTCGTAAATCTTCAAAAAAATTATGGTCCTCAGCATTTTTAGAGAAGTCAAAGTTTTCATAAATATTCTCGCAATTGGAAACACATGGTCTTGATAACTCCCCTAATTTATTGACGCAATAGACATCATCATCAGTGTTAACAAGTGAAACTATTTTATCAGCAGACTCTTTCATTCTTATTTGATTTTGATCATTTTGCTCAAGAGAGCAAGCTAAATTTTCAACGTTTGAAGGTAATTCAAAATTATTAGTAGTTTCACAAAGATTATTATTAATAGGTACATTATTATTATTGATAATTATAGGTCGGATAACATCCTCTATACTAGGCATGTTTTCATCAACTGTACTTTTATTGTGAGCAACATCCTCTATTACAGGCATGTTTTCTTCAACTGTACTTTTATTGTGAGCAACATCCTCTATTATAGGCATGTTCTCTTCAAGTGTACTTTTATTGTGAGCAACATCCTCTATTATAGGCATGTTTTCTTCAACTGTACTTTTATTGTGAGCAACATCCTCTATTATAGGCATGTTCTCTTTATAAGTGTAATGGTTATTTTCTAAAGCGAAATTTGTATTATTATATCTACCATCATGACTGTTTAAATGATCATTAGCTATTCTAATTTCATTACTTGTAAAATTTTGGGAAAAGTATGGTTTATTGCATTGTATTTTACTCGATAGATAACTTTGTCTTTTAGACAAATGGTCTCGATTAAGGTTCATCATTTGATGATGGCTATTAAAATTGTTTAGTATAGGGTAATTTCTGTGATAATTCGTACTTTGCACATATTGGATATTTTCATTGCATGAGGATTTGAGCTTTTCTGAAGATTCACGACTGTACGATACGAAATCAGAACTGACGAGAAAACCGTTAATTATAATTGTCCCTTGATTATAATCAAGTTTAACCCGATTTACTGATAACCAGTCATCCCCCAATATGATAGAAGAAGCCAACCTAGGTATAACTAAAAAGGCATAAGTCATTCTCTGATGATCTATGTATATGTCAATCAAGATTTGTTTTTTTACGTTAACACTAGATTTACCGAATGCAGGAAAAACTTTTACGTTTGACACCGGCAATTCAGTAATTGTACAACTATTAATTAATTGTTTGTATAATGTTTCTGATATACAAGTTAGTTGACTCCCTGAATCTATTAAAGCTTTTACAACAATTCCTCCGATGGTTACATACAGATGTGGACACGCCAGACAATTATCTTTATTATTCATATTTGATGGTTCCCCTATATCTCCTGTTAGATCCTCTACCAAATTATAATAACTCTGGCACGATGCCGGACCTTGACTCATCGCACCCGTAACTAGTTTAAATTTTGGTTATATAACGAACTATTAGTGTTTGTATTTTGCATCGCGTAAGTATTGGGGCTATTTATTACTGGTGGTGGAAATCTAGTATTCGGCATGACAAAGTTTTGCTGATCAATCCTGCTTGGATTATGATAATAACTACCAGCTTGACCGTGAAAACAACATGGCTGTTGTTGATGATGAAAAACTTGATTTAAATGTCCCACTGGTCGGTCCGTTACCGTTGGCTGTTTGATTTTAGTATATATCCCTCGAACTTGAGAGTTATTACGATTTGCTGAAGCATTAAATGTTTGATTTCTGTTTATATTTTCTTTTTCGGAATAAGAAGTATCTAAATTGGCAAGTGTTTGTAAAATCAATTGTGTATTAGCGAAATCTATTGAGGCTAAAATATCTTTGACTCGATGTGGGAGTTGCTGAACTATCGCATAATTTGTTTCATATTCCGATAATTTAGGTTCAAAAAATTTCGCCTCCCTGTGTTGTTTCCCAAAATAACCGTGTAAGCTTCCCTCTTGTGATTTGTATCGGCGTACAGACCAACGGTTCTTTATTTTAACCTGATACTGCACTGAGTAAAATTCTTGTTTAAATAACCTTTCAAAATCTTCATATGTTTCACATCTATCTTTATTAATATCAAGCCATATTTTAGCTCTACCCGTTAAAATATTACTAATTCTAAAATAATCGTTAAGTCTTGATAAAAATTCTAAGGGGTTTGTATCCTCATCGTCACCAAATTTGGGTACTTTAATGTCTAATTGCATGAACTGAAAATGATTTATCAATCCACCCACCAAGTGATTAGTATCTACCTGTTGTACTGGAGCTGAAGCTTGACGTAACGCATTTAACTCTCGCGCCTGTTCCTCTTTTTCCCTCTGAATCAACCGCAGTTGTCTTTGCAATTCTTGTTGAGACATTATGTCTTCTTTTTGCCTCTGAAACTCACTTCGTTCCCGTTCAAATTTTTCCTGCTCCAATCGCAACTGCTTCAGTTGTTCCTCCATGGTTGTAGAAAATTCCCTGCTCTGTTTCCTAATCTCGGTGGTGGACAATGGCGTGACTTGTAAGGCTGAATTTCCTTTTTTATCAGTTCTGGACCTAGTGGCAATAGGACTATGGTTAACTTTCGCCATTAACTAAATTTAAAATACACAAAAACGTTTACTCTTCTTTTTCTATTTTAAGTATAAGACTCACTCGTGCCCCACGTTGGGCGCCAAATGTAAGAAATTTTGATATGAAAAATTAATTAATTATTATTATTATCATTTATTATGATTTTTTTTGTTTTATCATATAATATTTTGTATATAAAATAAAAAATTAATCAGAAAAATTTTAAGATTTGTAGAATAATAAAAATATTTAAATACTTAATTCCTAACTCACAAAATCACACAAAACACACGAACATTCACACATGTCTTTTAAAATCGATCAATCGTCCTTCATGTCCATTAAATTTAAAAGGGGCCGTTATTTTATTGTTTGTATAAAAAAAAATATATGCCTCCGTTCGAGTCAACTAGAAATATATATATATAGACAAGTAAAATTAGTCTAAGTCAGAAATTAAAAATAAATCACGAACGTTTGGGACATATAAATAAATAAATAATATATATAGATAAAATTGTATAAAGAAAAACGGTGATTAACGAAACATGGACATTTAGAATAAATTAAACATAACAATTATAAATAATATATATATATAGATAAAAAGATCGAAAATATGTTTAAAAGACGTCAGTTTATAATAAAAATGAGAGAGAGAGGTATAATTGCGCGACTTATCTTTGGGCGAGTGGTAATAATGCTGGCTGCTTCTCTGTGGGTGCTGGTCTTCTGTAGTTTTTCTTTATGTTGTTAATTCTCTTTATATGCTTTAATTTGAGATTTCATCTGGTGGCTCCATAAATATTCTCCATTCGATGTCCTTTATAAGTATATGTATTACGTCCGATTCCAACGACGTCCCACAGAGAAGAGAGCGATTTCGCTTCGCGAATTCTGGATTAGTGGAGATAATCCTTCCTTATTCCCATTCCTTTTCTTTTCCTCTTCTCTCTCTCTTTCTCTTTCTCTCTCTCTCGCTTTCTCTCTCTCTCTCTCTCTTTCTCTTTCTATATAAATATCGTTACAGCTCATAATACATTTGACCAATTTTGACATTTCGATACTCTACCTATAACTTTCAATTTTGAGCGGAACGTTTTATTTTCAATTCCATATGAATGAATCTATTTTAAATTGTTTTAGAATAGTATATTACACACCTAGGGCAGCAAAGCAAAGTCTATCTCGCGGTCAAAAATTATTAAATTTTTGTTTCCGATATTCGAAAGGCGTTGATACGCTATTCTTGTATATTTTGAGCAGAGAATTCAAATCTGCAAGCTGAATCCGTCTATCTATAATATTGACGCGGTTATGATCACTCCTTTAACGGTCTGACGAGTGAAAAAATCAATATATCCCGATAGGATTTCATCTCAGCTTCATTCTCACGACGGATTCGTGTTCCTCAGATCAAATTACATCAAGAAAGCCTCTAACCGCCCATTGATTCCTCTCGAACTTGAAAGTCGGAATTCTACCTCGGTGAACGACGTTCGCAAGCTACTTACCGCTATCTCGCGGTCAGAAATTATCGATTTTTTTTTTCTTGTATTCAACAGGTGTTGATACGCTATTCTTGTGTATTTCGAGCTCAGGAATTTTATTCTGCAAGCTAAATCCGTCTATCTATAATATTGATTCGGTTAAAATCGATTAACCGCTCTAAAAAGTAACAAAATCAATATATCTCGATAGGATTACATCTCAGCTTCATTTTCTCGATGAATTCGTGTTCCTGAGATTAAATCACATCAAGAAAGCCTATAACTGCCTATTGATTCCCCTCGAACTTGATAGTCGGAATTTTACCTCGGTCAACGACGTTCGCAAGCTAATTACCGCTATCTCGCGGTCAGAAATTATCGATTTTTTTTTTTTTGTATTCAACAGGTGTTGATACGCTATTCTTATGTATTCCGAGCTCAGGAATTTTATCCTGCAAGCTAAATCCGTCTATCTATAGTACTGACGCGGTTAAAATCGATTAACCGCTCTAAAAAGTGAAAAAATTATTATATCTCGATAGGATTTCATCTCAGCTTCATTTCCACGACGGATTCGTGTTCCCGAGATCAATTTACATCAAGAAAGCCTATAACCGCTCATTGATTCCCCTCGAACTTGAAAGTCGGAATTTTACCTCGGTCAACGACGTTCGCAAGCTAATTACCGCTATCTCGCGGTCAGAAATTATCGATTTTTTTTTTCTTGTATCCAACAGGTGTTGATACGCTATTATTGTGTATTTTAAGCTTGGGAATTCGATTCTGCAAGCTAAATTTGTCTGTCTATAATATTCATCCGGTTCAAATCGAATTAACGCTCTAAAAAGTGAAAAAATTAATATATCTCGATAGGATTTCATCTCAGCTTCATTTCCACGACGGATTCGTGTTCCCGAGATCAATTTACATCAAGAAAGCCTATAACCGCTCATTGATTCCCCTCGAACTTGAAAGTCGGAATTTTACCTCGGTCAACGACGTTCGCAAGCTAATTACCGCTATCTCGCGGTCAGAAATTATCGATTTTTTTTTTTCTTGTATTCAACAGGTGTTGATACGCTATTCTTGTGTATTTCGAGCTCAGGAATTTCATTCTGCAAGCTAAATCCGTCTATCTATAATATTGATTCGGTTAAAATCGATTAACCGCTCTAAAAAGTAACAAAATCAATATATCTCGATAGGATTTCATCTCAGCTCTATTTCCACGACGGATTCGTGTTCCTGAGATCAATTTACATCCGGAAAGCCTATGACCGCTCATTCATTCCCCCCGAACTTGAAAGTCGGAATTTCACCTCGGTCAACGACGTTCGCAAGCTAATTACCGCTATCTCGCGATCAAAAATTACTAAATTTATGTTTTCGATCATTGAAAGGCCTTGATACGCTATTCTCGTGTATTTTGAGCTCAGGAATTCGAATCTGCAAGCTGGATCCGTCTATCTATAATACTGACGCGGTTATAATCGATTTAACGCTCTGACAGGTGAAAAAATCAATATATCTCGATAGGATTTCATCTCAGCTTCATTTTCACGACGGATTCGTGTTCCTCAGATCAAATTACATCAAGAAAGCCTATAACCGCTCATTGATTTCCCTCGAACTTGAAAGTCGGAATTTTACCTCGGTCAACGACGTTCGCAAGCTAATTACCGCTATCTCGCGGTCAGAAATTATCGATTTTTTTTTTTTTGTATCCAACAGGTGTTGATACGCTATTCTTGTGTATTTTAAGCTTAGGAATTCGATTCTGCAAGCTAAATTTGTCTGTCTATAATATTCATCCGGTTCAAATCGAATTAACGCTCTAAAAAGTGAAAAAATTAATATATCTCGATAGGATTTCATCTCAGCTTCATTTCCACGACGGATTCGTGTTCCCGAGATCAATTTACATCAAGAAAGCCTATAACCGCTCATTGATTCCCCTCGAACTTGAAAGTCGGAATTTTACCTCGGTCAACGACGTTCGCAAGCTAATTACCGCTATCTCGCGGTCAGAAATTATCGATTTTTTTTTTCTTGTATTCAACAGGTGTTGATACGCTATTCTTGTGTATTTCGAGCTCAGGAATTTCATTCTGCAAGCTAAATCCGTCTATCTATAATATTGATTCGGTTAAAATCGATTAACCGCTCTAAAAAGTAACAAAATCAATATATCTCGATAGGATTTCATCTCAGCTCTATTTCCACGACGGATTCGTGTTCCTGAGATCAATTTACATCCGGAAAGCCTATGACCGCTCATTCATTCCCCCCGAACTTGAAAGTCGGAATTTCACCTCGGTCAACGACGTTCGCAAGCTAATTACCGCTATCTCGCGATCAAAAATTACTAAATTTATGTTTTCGATCATTGAAAGGCCTTGATACGCTATTCTCGTGTATTTTGAGCTCAGGAATTCGAATCTGCAAGCTGAATCCGTCTATCTATAATACTGACGCGGTTATAATCGATTTAACGCTCTGACAGGTGAAAAAATCAATATATCTCGATAGGATTTCATCTCAGCTTCATTTTCACGACGGATTCGTGTTCCTCAGATCAAATTACATCAAGAAAGCCTATAACCGCTCATTGATTTCCCTCGAACTTGAAAGTCGGAATTTTACCTCGGTCAACGACGTTCGCAAGCTAATTACCGCTATCTCGCGGTCAGAAATTATCGATTTTTTTTTTTTTGTATCCAACAGGTGTTGATACGCTATTCTTGTGTATTTTAAGCTTAGGAATTCGATTCTGCAAGCTAAATTTGTCTGTCTATAATATTCATCCGGTTCAAATCGAATTAACGCTCTAAAAAGTGAAAAAATTAATATATCTCGATAGGATTTCATCTCAGCTTCATTTCCACGACGGATTCGTGTTCCCGAGATCAATTTACATCAAGAAAGCCTATAACCGCTCATTGATTCCCCTCGAACTTGAAAGTCGGAATTTTACCTTGGTCAACGACGTTCGCAAGCTAATTACCGCTATCTCGCGGTCAGAAATTATCGATTTTTTTTTTTTGTATTCAACAGGTGTTGATACGCTATTCTTGTGTATTTTAAGCTTGGGAATTCGATTCTGCAAGCTAAATTTGTCTATCTATAATATTCATCCGGTTCAAATCGAATTAACGCTCTAAAAAGTGAAAAAATTAATACATCTCGATAGGATTTCATCTCAGCTCTATTTCCACGACGGAATCGTGTTCCTGAGATCAATTCACATCCGGAAAGCCTATGACCGCTCATTGATTCCCCCCGAACTTGAAAGTCGGAATTTTACCTCGGTCAACGACGTTCGCAAGCTAATTACCGCTATCTCGCGGTCAGAAATTATCGATTTTTTTTTTTCTTGTATTCAACAGGTGTTGATACGCTATTCTTGTGTATTTCGAGCTCAGGAATTTCATTCTGCAAGCTAAATCCGTCTATCTATAATATTGATTCGGTTAAAATCGATTAACCGCTCTAAAAAGTAACAAAATCAATATATCTCGATAGGATTTCATCTCAGCTCTATTTCCACGACGGATTCGTGTTCCTGAGATCAATTTACATCCGGAAAGCCTATGACCGCTCATTCATTCCCCCCGAACTTGAAAGTCGGAATTTCACCTCGGTCAACGACGTTCGCAAGCTAATTACCGCTATCTCGCGATCAAAAATTACTAAATTTATGTTTTCGATCATTGAAAGGCCTTGATACGCTATTCTCGTGTATTTTGAGCTCAGGAATTCGAATCTGCAAGCTGAATCCGTCTATCTATAATACTGACGCGGTTATAATCGATTTAACGCTCTGACAGGTGAAAAAATCAATATATCTCGATAGGATTTCATCTCAGCTTCATTTTCACGACGGATTCGTGTTCCTCAGATCAAATTACATCAAGAAAGCCTATAACCGCTCATTGATTTCCCTCGAACTTGAAAGTCGGAATTTTACCTCGGTCAACGACGTTCGCAAGCTAATTACCGCTATCTCGCAGTCAGAAATTATCGATTTTTTTTTTTTTGTATCCAACAGGTGTTGATACGCTATTCTTGTGTATTTTAAGCTTAGGAATTCGATTCTGCAAGCTAAATTTGTCTATCTATAATATTCATCCGGTTCAAATCGAATTAACGCTCTAAAAAGTAACAAAATCAATATATCTCGATAGGATTTCATCTCAGCTCTATTTCCACGACGGATTCGTGTTCCCGAGATCAATTTACATCAAGAAAGCCTATAACCGCTCATTGATTTCCCTCGAACTTGAAAGTCGGAATTTTACCTCGGTCAACGACGTCCGCAAGCTAATTACCGCTATCTCGTGGTCAAAAATTATTGAATTTCAGTTTTCGATATTCGAAAGGCGTTGATACGCTATTCTCGTGTGTTTTGAGCTCAGGAATTCGAATCTGCAAGCTAAATTTGTATATCTATAATATTGATCCGGTTCAAGTCGAATTAACGCTCTAAAAAGTGGAAAAACTAATATATCTCGATAGGATTTCATCTCAGCTTCATTTCCACGAAGGATTCGTGTTTTTGAGATCAAATTACATCAAGAAAGCCTATAACCACCTATTGACTCCCCTTGAACTTGAAAGTCGGAATTTTACCTCGGTCAACGACGTTCGCAAGCTAATTACCGCTATCTCGCGGTCAAAAATTATTAAATTTTTGTTTCCGATATTCGAAAGGCGTTGATACGCCATTCTTGTGTATTTTGAGCTGAGGAATTCAAATCTGCAAGCTGAATCCGTCTATCCATAATATTGACGCGGTTATAGTCGATTCAACGCTCTGAAAAGCGAAAGAATTAAGATATCCCGATAGGATTCTTTCCTAGCTTCATTTACTCGACGGATTCTCGTTTCTGCGATTCAGAGGTTGCTCTATATCATTCACAGAATTTCTGTGATTTTTCTTAGGATTGAAAAAAGTTCTTTTTCCAAAGTTGAAAGAATGCATAGCTGCGAAGGCCTTGATTCAAAAGATAAAAAAAAATTTTTAGGGATTCTTCGAAGATAGAATAATAACGTATAAAATGAAGAATGAAATCGGATATATCGAGGTCTGGAGCGGCGTCGAATACATAGACCGCCCCATACATCTTATGTATATAAAAATTTCGTGTCACGATGTATGTCGCGATAAACTCCGATACTACTGAACCAATTTTTATCATATTTTGTAAGCATCTGTAATTTGGTTCAACTTGGGAGACAGGGTAGTTTTCATCTCAGTTATTGATCTCAATATCTGTTATCGCAAATTAAATGTTCAATACATGACTTGAGTGTGTATTTATCGGTTCTTTATATAAAGTCCTAGTAAATGGCGGTTTGGCATCGAAAAGTTGCACAGACATCCGGTAGATGGCGACGTGTTTCTATTGAAGCCTAATAAACCTCATATTTCATTCACAAAGATGACGCGTTTGAATATACAATTTACATATATTTTCATGCTCATAATACATTTGACCAATTTTGACATTTCGATACTTTACCTATAACTTTTAAATTTTAGCGGAACGTTCTATTTTCAATCCCAAATAAATCAATCGATTTTTAATTTTTTTAGAATAGTATATTACACACCTAGGGCAGCAAAGCAAAGTCTATCTCGCGGTCAGAAATTAATCAATTTTTGTTTCCGATATTCGAAAGGCGTTGATACGCTATTCTTGTGTATTTTGAGCTCAGGAATTCGAATCTGCAAGCTAAATCCGTCTATCTATAATATTGATTCGGTTAAAATCGATTAACCGCTCTAAAAAGTGACAAAATCAATATATCTCGATAGGATCACATCTCAGCTTCATTTTCTCGACGAATTCGTGTTCCTGAGATCAAATTACATCAAGAAAGCCTATGACCTCCTGTTAAACCCCCTAAAACTCAAAATTCGGATTTTTACCCGGTCATCCGCGACGTTCGCGATCTAATTACCTCTATCTCGCGGTCAAAAATTAATCAATTTTTGTTTCCGATATTCGAAAGGCGTTGATACGCTATTCTTGTGTATTTTGAGCTCAGGAATTCGATTCTGCAAGCTAAATTTGTCTATCTATAATATTCATCCGGTTCAAATCGAATTAACGCTCTAAAAAGTGAAAAAATTAATATATCTCGATAGGATTTCATCTCAGCTTTATTTCCACGACGGATTCGTGTTCCCGAGATCAATTTACATCAAGAAAGCCTATAACCGCTCATTGATTCCCCTCGAACTTGAAAGTCGGAATTTTACCTCGGTCAACGACGTTCGCAAGCTAATTACCGCTATCTCGCGGTCAGAAATTATCGACTTTTTTTTTTGGATATTCATCAGGCGTTGATACGCTATTCTTGTGTATTTTAAGCTCAGGTTTTCGATTCCGCGAGCTGAATTCGTCTATCTATAATACTGACGCGGTTATAATCGATTTAACGCTCTGACAGGTGAAAAAATCAATATATCTCGATAGGATTTCATCTCAGCTTCATTTCCACGACGGATTCGTGTTCCCGAGATCAATTTACATCAAGAAAGCCTATAAGCGCTCATTGATTTCCCTCGAACTTGAAAGTCGGAATTTTAAATCGGTCAACGACGTTCGCAAGCTAATTACCGCTATCTCGCGGTCAGAAATTATCGATCTTTTTTTTTTTTGTATTCAACAGGTGTTGATACGCTATTCTTGTGTATTTTAAGCTTGGGAATTCGATTCCGCGAGCTGAATTCGTCTATCTATAATACTGACGCGGTTATAATCGATTTAACGCTCTGACAGGTGAAAAAATCAATATATCTCGATAGGATTTCATCTCAGCTTCATTTTCTCGACGAATTCGTGTTCCTGAGATCAAATTACATCAAGAAAGCCTATGACCTCCTGTTAAACCCCCTAAAACTCAAAATTCGGATTTTTACCCGGTCATCCGCGACGTTCGCGATCTAATTACCTCTATCTCGCGGTCAAAAATTAATCAATTTTTGTTTCCGATATTCGAAAGGCGTTGATACGCTATTCTTGTGTATTTTGAGCTCAGGAATTCGATTCTGCAAGCTAAATTTGTCTATCTATAATATTCATCCGGTTCAAATCGAATTAACGCTCTAAAAAGTGAAAAAATTAATATATCTCGATAGGATTTCATCTCAGCTTTATTTCCACGACGGATTCGTGTTCCCGAGATCAATTTACATCAAGAAAGCCTATAACCGCTCATTGATTCCCCTCGAACTTGAAAGTCGGAATTTTACCTCGGTCAACGACGTTCGCAAGCTAATTACCGCTATCTCGCGGTCAGAAATTATCGACTTTTTTTTTTGGATATTCATCAGGCGTTGATACGCTATTCTTGTGTATTTTAAGCTCAGGTTTTCGATTCCGCGAGCTGAATTCGTCTATCTATAATACTGACGCGGTTATAATCGATTTAACGCTCTGACAGGTGAAAAAATCAATATATCTCGATAGGATTTCATCTCAGCTTCATTTCCACGACGGATTCGTGTTCCCGAGATCAATTTACATCAAGAAAGCCTATAACCGCTCATTGATTTCCCTCGAACTTGAAAGTCGGAATTTTAAATCGGTCAACGACGTTCGCAAGCTAATTACCGCTATCTCGCGGTCAGAAATTATCGATCTTTTTTTTTTTTGTATTCAACAGGTGTTGATACGCTATTCTTGTGTATTTTAAGCTTGGGAATTCGATTCCGCGAGCTGAATTCGTCTATCTATAATACTGACGCGGTTATAATCGATTTAACGCTCTGACAGGTGAAAAAATCAATATATCTCGATAGGATTTCATCTCAGCTTGATTTTCTCGACGGATTCGTGTTCCTCAGATCAAATCACATCAAGAAAGCCTATAACCGCTCATTGATTTCCCTCGAACTTGAAAGTCTGAATTTTACCTCGGTCAACGACGTTCGCAAGCTAATTACCGCTATCTCGCGGTCAGAAATTATCGATTTTTGTTTTTTTGTATTCAACAGGTGTTGATACGACATTCTTGCGTAATACGAGCTCAGGAATTCTCCTAACCACGGTTACTCTAACCTAAGCATTCCTAACCGCTGACCTAAGCATTTTCTAACCTGACCTAAGTATTTCTGACCGCTGACCTAAGCATTTCTAACCTGACCTAAGCATTTCTAACCGCTGACCTAAGCATTTCTAACCTCCTGTTAAACCCCCTAAAACTCAAAAGTTGGATTTTTACCCGGTTATCCGCGACGTTCGCGATCTGATTACCTCTATCTCGCGGTCATAAATTAATCAATTTTTGTTTCCGATATTCGAAAGGCGTTGATACGCTATTCTTGTGTATTTTGAGCTCAGGAATTCGAATCTAAAAGCTAAATCCGTCTATCTATAATATTGATTCGGTTAAAATCGATTAACCGCTCTAAAAAGTGACAAAATCAATATATCTCGATAGGATCACATCTCAGCTTCATTTTCCCGACGAATTCGTGTTCCTAAGATCAAATTACATCAAGAAAGCCTATGACCTCCTGTTAAACCCCCTAAAACTCAAAAGTTGGATTTTTACCCGGTTATCCGCGACGTTCGCGATCTAATTACCTCTATCTCGCGGTCAAAAATTAATCAATTTTTGTTTCCGATATTCGAAAGGCGTTGATACGCTATTCTTGTGTATTTTGAGCTCAGGAATTCGAATCTGCAAGCTGAATCCGTCTATCTATATTATTTACGCGGTTATAGTCGATTCAACGCTCTGAAAAGCGAAAGAATTAATATATCCCGATAGGATTTTTTCCTAGCTTCATTCACTCGACGGATTCTTGTTTCCGCGATTGGGAGGTTGCTTTACATCATTCACAGAATTTCTGTGATTTTTCTTAGGATTAAAAAAAGTTATTTTTCCAAAGTTGAAAGAATGCATAGCTGCGAAGGCCTTGATTCAAAAGATAAAAAGAGAATTTTAGGGATTCTTTGGAGATAGAATAATAACGTATAAAATGAAGAAAGAAATCGGATATATCGAGGTCTGGAGCGGCGTCGAATACATAGACCGCCCCATTCATCTTATGTATATAAAAATTTCGTGTCACGATGTATGTCGCAATAAACTCCGAAACTACTGAACCAATTTCTATCATATTTTGTAAGCATCTGTAATTTGGTTCAACTTGGGAGATAGGGTAGTTTTCATCTCAATAATTGATCTCAATATCTGTTAATGCAAATTAAATGTTCATTACATGACTTTAGTGTGTATTTATCGGTTCTTTATATAAAGTCCTAGTAAATGGCGGTTCGGCATCGAAAAGTTGCACAGACATCCGGTAGATGGCGGCGTGTTCCTATTGGAGCCTAATAAACCTCATATTTCATTCACAAAGATGACGCGTTTGAATATACAATTTACATATATTTTCATGCTCATAATACATTTGACCAATTTTGACATTTCGATACTTTACCTATAACTTTTAAATTTTAGCGGAACGTTTTATTTTCAATCCCAAACGAATGAATCTATTTTTAATTTTTGTAGAATAGTATATTACACACCTAGGGCAGCAAAGCAAAGTCTATCTCGCGGTCAAAAATTATTAAATTATTTTTTTGATATTCGAAAGGCGTTGTCACGCTCTTCCTGTGTATTTTGAGCTCAGGAATTCGAATCTGCAAGCTAAATCCGTCTATCTATAATAATGATTCGGTTAAAATCGATTAACCGCTCTAAAAAGTGACAAAATCAATATATCTCGATAGGGTCACATCTCAGCTTCATTTTTTCGACGAATTCGTGTTCCTGAGATCAAATTACATCAAGAAAGCCTATTACTGCCTGTTAAACCCCCTAAAACTCAAAAGCTGGATTTTTACCCGGTTATCCGCGACGTTCGCGATCTAATTACCTCTATCTCGCGGTCAAAAATTAATCAATTTTTGTTTCCGATATTCGAAAGGCGTTGATACGCTATTCTTGTGTATTTTGAGCTCAGGAATTCGAATCTGCAAGCTAAATCCGTCTATCTACAATATTGATTCGGTTAAAATCGATTAACCGCTCTAAAAAGTGACAAAATCAATATATCTCGACAGGATCACATCTCAGCTTCATTTTCTCGACGAATTCGTGTTCCTGAGATCAAATAACATCAAGAAAGCCTATGACCTCCTGTTAAACCCCCTAAAACTCAAAATTCGGATTTTTACCCGGTCATCCGCTACGTTCGCGATCTAATTACCTCTATCTCGCGGTCAAAAATTAATCAATTTTCGTTTCCGATATTCGAAAGGCGTTGATACGCTATTCTTGTGTATTTTGAGCTCAGGAATTCGAATCTAAAAGCTAAATCCGTCTATCTATAATATTGATTCGGTTAAAATCGATTAACCGCTCTAAAAAGTGATAAAATCAATATATCTCGATAGGATCACATCTCAGCTTCATGTTCTCGACGAATTCGTGTTCCTGAGATCAAATTACATCAAGAAAGCCTATGACCTCCTGTTAAACCCCCTAAAACTCAAAATTCGGATTTTTACCCGGTCATCCGCGACGTTCGCGATCTAATTACCTCTATCTCGCGGTCAAAAATTAATCAATTTTTGTTTCCGATATTCGGAAGGCGTTGATACGCTATTCTTGTGTATTTTGAGCTCAGGAATTCGAATCTGCAAGCTAAATCCGTCGATCTATAATATTGATTCGGTTAAAATCGATTAACCGCTCTATAAAGTAAGAAAATCAATATATCTCGATAGAATTTCATCTCAGCTTCATTTTCACGACGGATTCGTGTTTCTGAGATCAAATTACATCAAGAAAGCCTATAACCGCCTATTGATTCCCCTCGAACTTGAAAGTCGGAATTTTACCTCGGTCAACGACGTTCGCAAGCTAATTACCGCTATCTCGCGGTCAAAAATGATTAAATTTTTGTTTATGATATTCGAAAAGCGTTGATACGCTATTTTTGTGCATTTTGAGCTCAGAAATTCGAATTTTAAGTCAAATCCCTCTATCTATAACATTGACGCGGTCATGATCAATCATTCGACGCTCCGAAAAGTGAAAAAATTAATATATCCCGATAGGATTTTTTTCTAGCTTCATTAACTCGACGGATTCGTGTTTTCGCGAGTGGGAGGTTGTTTTTCATTATTCATAGAATTTCTGTGATTTTTGTCAGGATCAAAAAAAGTTATTTTTTCCAATGTTGAAGGAACGCATAGCTCCGAAGGCCTTGATTCAAAAAATAAAAAAAAAATTTCAGGGCTCCTTTGAAGAAAGAATAATAACGTATAAAATTAGGAATGAAATCACAGATATCGAGGTCTCAATATTTGTCATTGCAAATTAAATGTTCATTATACGACTTCAGCGTGTATTTGTCGGTTCGTACTATAAAATCCTAATAAATGGCGGTTTGGCATCTAAGCTGCACAGACATCCGGTAGATGGCGCCGTCTTTCCATTGCTCGATAAAGATGACGCGTTTGAGTATACAATATACATTGTAAGAAAATTCTCTTTTTGTCGTGTTAAAAAAAATATTTAAATGTAAAATATAATTATCTGAGTTTGCGATTTTGCAATTTTATAAGACTTTTCTTTCTCGGGCTACTTGAGGTAGATACATAAAAGGATCGTAATAAAACGGTACTGCGGCCTAATGCGTCAGGTTCGTTCTATTGATCGGATTTTACTAGCAGAGAGAAATTCCATTAATTAATATTTTGTTAATTATTACAACTTTTGATTGTGATGTAATCGTACTGTGGTGCAATGCGTTATGTTGATCACATTTGATCAATTAATGTTCTTTTTTGTCAATTCTGAACACTTCTGATTGTGATTTGACCGTGCTGCGGCGTAATGCGTTAGGTTGGTCAAATTTAATCAATTAATAATGATTCTTAATTATTTATCCTTATAGAAGGATTTTGATATGAGTAGGATAAAGGAAATAAAATTATTTTACACGTAAATATGTGTTAACGTAAATAATAGCAATAATTCTTTTTGCAGTCTGATTTGACTATTCTTTTTCAACTTTCTATAGCGGATTTGCTATTGACCTGACCTTATTATACTTCTCCCGGCGGTTGTGCCTCTCTACTCTTTGATTTTATTTCGAAGATATAATTCTTATTTTTGACTCTACAGTGACGAGCACATTGCTCTGCTTGCCTTTTATAGGCTAATTTCCGCTTGCCTCTCTTTACCCTTTTTAATTATGCTTTACACATGTCCGACCCTTCAAGATCATTTTTACCTATTTGACAACAGAAATCGCTCATCTCTGTCGTACTCATTGCTACTTGTCCCTCCTTGTTCGACTCATTGCTATTATTTCTTTCTTTATTTGATTTCTCGATCTTTTACATTTTTCTTTTATTTCACAATTTTATCAATTTGTTAATTATGTTTATCCCTTTTAGTGAGACATGAAATTCGTCTCAACATATATTTTCATGCTTATAATATATTTGACCAATTTCAACATTTCGATACTTTACCTATTACTTTTATATGTAAATTGTTGGCCGAGGCGGAGCCGAGGTTAACAAACATGTGATCTGAAGCTTTCTTAATTACTGCCCATGGTGTGTTTACTACTTTTCTCCTCGGCGGAAGCTGCGCACCGCGAAACGAAGTTGCCGCTTTTCGTCCGAAGGGGCGAAAAATACTAATTTGATCGTATTAAAAGAATTAGAAAAAATTTGATTCAATCTATTATAATTACTGAGCCACAGCAACGCGTGGCTGGGTCAGCTAGTACCTATACCTATATATTCATAGCCCTACACCAACGTGTTAGCGATGGTATAGAAAATACGAAAAGTACCCGGAATTTATCGGTCAAGAATTTAGGCATTAATTATGGCAGTTACGAGTGTAATTCAAATAAATGAATAATGCAACCCATTACCAGTGTTGGCGAAAATTTCCTGATAGATGCAGTTGAGTCAGAAGAGGTACGAAAATGATACACATACGCATACCACATACGTATCATGTAATATGGTATCATAGAATCTTTCAATCGATTAGTAAGAACAAGCCCAAAAAACAACAACTGGAAGATTCCTGATCCTCTTATTCATTCGAATTTTGAATGATATTAATATTAATTTCCTCATATCTCACATACCTGATGTAACAAAATAAATGACAAAACGAAACATTCACACAGGATTCATGATTTTCAGGCGAAACCAGCCTTGTGTTATCATCCCAGTCAACGGATAATACGAAACTCTGTGAGTCGAACCATCTCCATACCGCAGCAGCATATAGAAGTACAAATAGAGCGATCGTGCTACGGCAGCAGGACCCATTGTACGTACGTAACGATATATACCCATATGTATATGTATATTCATAGTCACACGCCAACGTAATAGCGATAATATAGAAAATACGGAGAGTAGCCGGAATTCATCGGTCAAGAATTTAGGCAGCCATTAAGAAAGTCACGAGTGTAATTGAAATAAATTAATTATGAAACATATTACCAGCGCTAGCGAGAAAATTCCTGATCGATCGAGTTGAGTTAGGAGAGGTATGAAAATCAATAGTAGCCCTTCAGCACTCTCGCTATGAGATTTTCTCTCACGCTCATCAATAACTCAAATTTTCTTTCAAATTTCAAATGGAATGACTATGTGATTTTTTTTTTATCTGTAAAAAAATTAATATTATTTCAGATTGTAATATTATTATTTTAATAGTTCTAAGCCATAAAAAAATAAACTTACATTTTATTAACTCCGTGAGATATTTTCTCATCGCAATAGTAAAGTAGGGGGTCAGAATTTAAGAAATCGGGTCTGATCGGTACAGTTCGGAGGTTTCCGTAAAGAGTGCGTTTGCGTTAGGGATGTGTGTGTGGAGTGTAACAAGGTAGTGATACGGAGTTAACCTCAACCTAGACATCTTTAGTTGACGTTAAATATATTAATAAATATAAATTGATGAATAAAATAAATAAATGAAAAATCAATAAATAAAAATTGATGAATAATATTAATTATTGCAGTGCCCGAAAAAGGTAGGTTATTATCATTGATATCATTGATACTTCTGAAACGCATCGTTGGCCTATGGTCATTTTTTATTCATTTATGAATATTGCTGGCATAAACTCACAACTCATTTGGAGTGCGAACACTGAAAATAAAACGACTCGCCGATTTTATTTACGTGAATTGGGTAGTCAGTTGATAAGACCACATCTAATTACTCGTAGTAAAATACCTGGCTTATCTGTTGAACTTAGAAATACTATCAAAAAAGTTGGAGCAATTCTATCTGAACCCATTGAGAAAAAGCAGACTACTGGAATTTGTGGCTGGTGTCCACGGAGGTCAAATCAGTATACAAAAAAAAGGTGTTCAGTTTGTTCAACTTCTATCTGTCCGGAACACTCTACTTTACTTTGTCCCGATTGCAAAAACTATGTTACTGTGATTGAACAATGATTGACTATTACATTATACTAGTCTGGTATACCAATGAACCATATATAATTTGAAAAAAATGCATTCATGGTCGATGATTTGAAAATTTTATGAAAAAAATATTCTCTAATTATTTTAATGTTAAGATGATGAAATAAATCAAAGATTGATCTCAATAATACTAGTGTTGTTTATGAAAATGTAATTTAACGCAAATAAAATGAAACCAAATATTATTTTTAGAAAGTCAATTTTTTTTTTTAAAGAAATTTATCTTGTTTAAAATTTTTTGAATTGAAGGGGCTATTAGCAACCGTGCGCATACGCGCACATGCGCAAAAGGCGTAAGAGTTTTTCTCATCGCGCGACTAATGATAGTAAATCGTTTCGCAAGAGTGCTGAAGGGGTAGTATACGATACACATATGTGACTGATCGATATATCTCGAAAGGATCACATCTCAGCTTCATTTTCTCGACGAATTCGTGTTCCTGAGATCAAATTACATCAAGAAAGCCTATGACCTCCTGTTAAACCCCCTAAAACTCGGAAGTTGGATTTTTACCCGGTTATCCGCGACGTTCGCGATCTAATTACCTCTATCTCGCGGTCAAAAATTAATCAATTTTTGTTTCCGATATTCGAAAGGCGTTGATACGCTTTTCTTGTGTATTTTGAGCTCAGGAATTCGAATCTGCAACCTAAATCCGTCTATCTACAATATTGATTCGGTTAAAATCGATTAACCGCTCTAAAAAGTGACAAAATCAATATATCTCGATAGGATCACATATCAGCTTCATTTTCTCGACGAATTCGTGTTCCTGAGATCAAATTACATCAAGAAAGCCTATGACCTCCTGTTAAACCCCCTAAAACTCAAAAGTAGGATTTTTACCCGGTTATCCGCGACGTTCGCGATCTAATTACCTCTATCTCGCGGTCAGAAATTAATCAATTCTTGTTTCCGATATTCGGAAGGCGTTAATACGCTATTCTTGTGTATTTTGAGCTCAGGAATTCGAATCTGCGAGCTAAATCCGTCTATCTATAATATTGATTCGGTTAAAATCGATTAACCGCTCTAGAAAGTGACAAAATCAATATATCTCGATAGGATCACATCTCAGCTTCATTTTCTCGACGAATTCGTGTTCCCGAGATCAAATTACATCAAGAAAGCCTCTAACCGCCCATTGATTTCCCTCGAACTTGAAAGTCGGAATTTTACCTCGGTCAACGACGTTCGCAAGCTAATTACCGCTATCTCGCGGTCAGAAATTATCGATTTTTTTTTTTTGTATTCAACAGGTGTTGATACGCTATTCTTGTGTATTTCGAGCTCAGGAATTTCATTCTGCAAGCTAAATCCGTCTATCTATAATATTGATTCGGTTAAAATCGATTAACCGCTCTAAAAAGTAACAAAATCAATATATCTCGATAGGATTTCATCTCAGCTCTATTTCCACGACGGATTCGTGTTCCTGAGATCAATTTACATCCGGAAAGCCTATGACCGCTTATTCATTCCCCTCGAACTTGAAAGTCGGAATTTTACCTCGGTCAACGACGTTCGCAAGCTAATTACCGCTATCTCGCGGTCAGAAATTATCGATTTTTTTTTTTTGTATTCAACAGGTGTTGATACGCTATTCTTGTGTATTTCGAGCTCAGGAATTTCATTCTGCAAGCTAAATCCGTCTATCTATAATATTGATTCAGTTAAAATCGATTAACCGCTCTAAAAAGTAACAAAATCAATATATCTCGATAGGATTTCATCTCAGCTCTATTTCCACGACGGATTCGTGTTCCTGAGATCAATTTACATCCGGAAAGCCTATGACCGCTCATTCATTCCCCCCGAACTTGAAAGTCGGAATTTTACCTCGGTCAACGACGTTCGCAAGCTAATTACCGCTATCTCGCGATCAAAAATTATTAAATTTATGTTTTCGATCATCGAAAGGCGTTGATACGCTATTCTCGTGTATTTTAAGCTTAGGAATTTGAATCTACAAGCTAAATCCGTCTATCTATAGTACTGACGCGGTTATAATCGATTCAACGCTCTAAAAAGTAACAAAATCAATATATCTCGATAGGATTTCATCTCAGCTTCATTTCCACGACGGATTCGTGTTCCCGAGATCAATTTACATCAAGAAAGCCTATAACCGCTCATTGATTCCCCTCGAACTTGGAAGTCGGAATTTTACCTCGGTCAACGACGTTCGCAAGCTAATTACCGCTATCTCGCGGTCAGAAATTATCGATTTTTTTTTTTTTGTATTCAACAGGTGTTGATACGCTATTCTTATGTATTCCGAGCTCAGGAATTTTATCCTGCAAGCTAAATCCGTCTATCTATAGTACTGACGCGGTTAAAATCGATTAACCGCTCTAAAAAGTGAAAAAATTAATATATCTCGATAGGATTTCATCTCAGCTTCATTTCCACGACGGATTCGTGTTCCCGAGATCAATTTACATCAAGAAAGCCTATAACCGCTCATTGATTTCCCTCGAACTTGAAAGTCGGAATTTTACCTCGGTCAACGACGTTCGCAAGCTAATTACCGCTATCTCGCGGTCAGAAATTATCGATTTTTTTTTTTTGTATTCAACAGGTGTTGATACGCTATTCTTGTGTATTTTAAGCTTAGGAATTCGATTCTGCAAGCTAAATTTGTCTATCTATAATATTCATCCGGTTCAAATCGAATTAACGCTCTAAAAAGTGAAAAAATTAATATATCTCGATAGGATTTCATCTCAGCTCTATTTCCACGACGGATTCGTGTTCCTGAGATCAATTCACATCCGGAAAGCCTATGACCGCTCATTGATTCCCCTCGAACTTGAAAGTCGGAATTTTACCTCGGTCAACGACGTTCGCAAGCTAATTACCGCTATCTCGCGGTCAAAAATTATTGAATTTCTGTTTTCGATAATCGAAAGGCGTTGATACGCTATTTTTGTGTATTTCGAGCTCAGAAATTCGAATCTGCAAGCTATATTCGTCTATCTATAATATTGATCCGGTTCAAATCGAATTAACGCTCTGAAAAGTAAAAAAATTATTATATCTCGATGGGATTTTTTTCTAGCTTCATTCACTCGACGGATTCTCGTTTCCGCGATCAGGAGATGGCTCTATATCATTCACAGAATTTCTGTCATTTTTCTTAGGATCAAAGAAAGTTCTTTTTTCAAAGTTGAAAGAATGCATAGCTGCGAAGGCCTTGATTCAAAAAATAAAAAAAAATTTTCAGGGATTCTTCGAAGATAGAATAATAACGTATAAAATGAGGAATGAAATCGGATATATCGAGGTCTGGAGCGGCGTCGAATACATAAACCGCCCCATTCAGCTTATGTATATAGGTATAAAAATTTCGTGTCACGATGTATGTCGCAATAAACTCCGAAACTACTGAACCAATTTCTATCATATTTTGTAAGCATCTGTAATTTGGTTCAACTTGGGAGATAGGGTAGTTTTCATCTCAATAATTGATCTTAATATTTGTTAATGCAAATTAAATGTTCATTACACGACTTTAGTGTGTATTTATCGGTTCTTACTATAAAGTCCTAGTAAATGGCGGTTTGGCATCGAAAAGTTGCACAGACATCCGGTAGATGGCGCCGTGTTTCCATTGGAGCCCAATAAACCTCATATTTCATTCACAAAGATGACGCGTTTGAATATACAATTTACATATATTTTCATGCTCTGTAAGAAATTTTGATATGAAAAATTAATTAATTATTATTATTATCATTTATTATGATTTTTTTTGTTTTATCATATAATATTTTGTATATAAAATAAAAAATTAATCAGAAAAATTTTAAGATTTGTAGAATAATAAAAATATTTAAATACTTAATTCCTAACTCACAAAATCACACAAAACACACGAACATTCACACATGTCTTTTAAAATCGATCAATCGTCCTTCATGTCCATTAAATTTAAAAGGGGCCGTTATTTTATTGTTTGTATAAAAAAAAATATATGCCTCCGTTCGAGTCAACTAGAAATATATATATATAGACAAGTAAAATTAGTCTAAGTCAGAAATTAAAAATAAATCACGAACGTTTAGGACATATAAATAAATAAATAATATATATAGATAAAATTGTATAAAGAAAAACGGTGATTAACGAAACATGGACATTTAGAATAAATTAAACATAACAATTATAAATAATATATATATATAGATAAAAAGATCGAAAATATGTTTAAAAGACGTCAGTTTATAATAAAAATGAGAGAGAGAGGTATAATTGCGCGACTTATCTTTGGGCGAGTGGTAATAATGCTGGCTGCTTCTCTGTGGGTGCTGGTCTTCTGTAGTTTTTCTTTATGTTGTTAATTCTCTTTATATGCTTTAATTTGAGATTTCATCTGGTGGCTCCATAAATATTCTCCATTCGATGTCCTTTATAAGTATATGTATTACGTCCGATTCCAACGACGTCCCACAGAGAAGAGAGCGATTTCGCTTCGCGAATTCTGGATTAGTGGAGATAATCCTTCCTTATTCCCATTCCTTTTCTTTTCCTCTTCTCTCTCTCTTTCTCTTTCTCTCTCTCTCGCTTTCTCTCTCTCTCTCTCTCTTTCTCTTTCTATATAAATATCGTTACAGCTCATAATACATTTGACCAATTTTGACATTTCGATACTCTACCTATAACTTTCAATTTTGAGCGGAACGTTTTATTTTCAATTCCATATGAATGAATCTATTTTAAATTGTTTTAGAATAGTATATTACACACCTAGGGCAGCAAAGCAAAGTCTATCTCGCGGTCAAAAATTATTAAATTTTTGTTTCCGATATTCGAAAGGCGTTGATACGCTATTCTTGTATATTTTGAGCAGAGAATTCAAATCTGCAAGCTGAATCCGTCTATCTATAATATTGACGCGGTTATGATCACTCCTTTAACGGTCTGACGAGTGAAAAAATCAATATATCCCGATAGGATTTCATCTCAGCTTCATTCTCACGACGGATTCGTGTTCCTCAGATCAAATTACATCAAGAAAGCCTCTAACCGCCCATTGATTCCCCTCGAACTTGAAAGTCGGAATTCTACCTCGGTGAACGACGTTCGCAAGCTAATTACCGCTATCTCGCGGTCAGAAATTATCGATTTTTTTTTTCTTGTATTCAACAGGTGTTGATACGCTATTCTTGTGTATTTCGAGCTCAGGAATTTTATTCTGCAAGCTAAATCCGTCTATCTATAATATTGATTCGGTTAAAATCGATTAACCGCTCTAAAAAGTAACAAAATCAATATATCTCGATAGGATTACATCTCAGCTTCATTTTCTCGATGAATTCGTGTTCCTGAGATTAAATCACATCAAGAAAGCCTATAACTGCCTATTGATTCCCCTCGAACTTGATAGTCGGAATTTTACCTCGGTCAACGACGTTCGCAAGCTAATTACCGCTATCTCGCGGTCAGAAATTATCGATTTTTTTTTTCTTGTATTCAACAGGTGTTGATACGCTATTATTGTGTATTTTAAGCTTGGGAATTCGATTCCGCAAGCTAAATTTGTCTGTCTATAATATTCATCCGGTTTAAATCGAATTAACGCTCTAAAAAGTGAAAAAATTAATATATCTCGATAGGATTTCATCTCAGCTTCATTTCCACGACGGATTCGTGTTCCCGAGATCAATTTACATCAAGAAAGCCTATAACCGCTCATTGATTCCCCTCGAACTTGAAAGTCGGAATTTTACCTCGGTCAACGACGTTCGCAAGCTAATTATTAAATTTTTGTTTCCGATATCCGAAAGGCGTTGATACGCTATTTTTGTGTATTTTGAGCTAAAGAATTCAAATCTGCAAGCTAAATCCGTCTATCTACAATATTGATTCGGTTAAAATCGATTAACCGCTCTAAAAAGTGACAAAATCAATATATCTCGATAGGATTTCATCTCAGCTTCATTTCCACGACGGATTCGTGTTCCCGAGATCAATTTACATCAAGAAAGCCTATAACCGCTCATTGATTCCCCTCGAACTTGAAAGTCGGAATTTTACCTCGGTCAACGACGTTCGCAAGCTAATTACCGCTATCTCGCGGTCAGAAATTATCGATTTTTTTTTTTTGTATTCAACAGGTGTTGATACGCTATTCTTGTGTATTTTAAGCTTGGGAATTCGATTCTGCAAGCTAAATTTGTCTATCTATAATATTCATCCGGTTCAAATCGAATTAACGCTCTAAAAAGTGAAAAAATTAATACATCTCGATAGGATTTCATCTCAGCTCTATTTCCACGACGGAATCGTGTTCCTGAGATCAATTCACATCCGGAAAGCCTATGACCGCTCATTGATTCCCCCCGAACTTGAAAGTCGGAATTTTACCTCGGTCAACGACGTTCGCAAGCTAATTACCGCTATCTCGCGGTCAGAAATTATCGATTTTTTTTTTTCTTGTATTCAACAGGTGTTGATACGCTATTCTTGTGTATTTCGAGCTCAGGAATTTCATTCTGCAAGCTAAATCCGTCTATCTATAATATTGATTCGGTTAAAATCGATTAACCGCTCTAAAAAGTAACAAAATCAATATATCTCGATAGGATTTTATCTCAGCTTTATTTCCACGACGGATTCGTGTTCCCGAGATCAATTTACATCAAGAAAGCCTATAACCGCTCATTGATTTCCCTCGAACTTGAAAGTCGGAATTTTACCTCGGTCAACGACGTCCGCAAGCTAATTACCGCTATCTCGTGGTCAAAAATTATTGAATTTCAGTTTTCGATATTCGAAAGGCGTTGATACGCTATTCTCGTGTGTTTTGAGCTCAGGAATTCGAATCTGCAAGCTAAATTTGTATATCTATAATATTGATCCGGTTCAAATCGAATTAACGCTCTAAAAAGTGAAAAAATTAATACATCTCGATAGGATTTCATCTCAGCTCTATTTCCACGACGGAATCGTGTTCCTGAGATCAATTCACATCCGGAAAGCCTATGACCGCTCATTGATTCCCCCCGAACTTGAAAGTCGGAATTTTACCTCGGTCAACGACGTTCGCAAGCTAATTACCGCTATCTCGCGGTCAGAAATTATCGATTTTTTTTTTTCTTGTATTCAACAGGTGTTGATACGCTATTCTTGTGTATTTCGAGCTCAGGAATTTCATTCTGCAAGCTAAATCCGTCTATCTATAATATTGATTCGGTTAAAATCGATTAACCGCTCTAAAAAGTAACAAAATCAATATATCTCGATAGGATTTCATCTCAGCTCTATTTCCACGACGGATTCGTGTTCCTGAGATCAATTTACATCCGGAAAGCCTATGACCGCTCATTCATTCCCCCCGAACTTGAAAGTCGGAATTTCACCTCGGTCAACGACGTTCGCAAGCTAATTACCGCTATCTCGCGATCAAAAATTACTAAATTTATGTTTTCGATCATTGAAAGGCCTTGATACGCTATTCTCGTGTATTTTGAGCTCAGGAATTCGAATCTGCAAGCTGAATCCGTCTATCTATAATACTGACGCGGTTATAATCGATTTAACGCTCTGACAGGTGAAAAAATCAATATATCTCGATAGGATTTCATCTCAGCTTCATTTTCACGACGGATTCGTGTTCCTCAGATCAAATTACATCAAGAAAGCCTATAACCGCTCATTGATTTCCCTCGAACTTGAAAGTCGGAATTTTACCTCGGTCAACGACGTTCGCAAGCTAATTACCGCTATCTCGCAGTCAGAAATTATCGATTTTTTTTTTTTTGTATCCAACAGGTGTTGATACGCTATTCTTGTGTATTTTAAGCTTAGGAATTCGATTCTGCAAGCTAAATTTGTCTATCTATAATATTCATCCGGTTCAAATCGAATTAACGCTCTAAAAAGTAACAAAATCAATATATCTCGATAGGATTTTATCTCAGCTTTATTTCCACGACGGATTCGTGTTCCCGAGATCAATTTACATCAAGAAAGCCTATAACCGCTCATTGATTTCCCTCGAACTTGAAAGTCGGAATCTTACCTCGGTCAACGACGTCCGCAAGCTAATTACCGCTATCTCGTGGTCAAAAATTATTGAATTTCAGTTTTCGATATTCGAAAGGCGTTGATACGCTATTCTCGTGTGTTTTGAGCTCAGGAATTCGAATCTGCAAGCTAAATTTGTATATCTATAATATTGATCCGGTTCAAGTCGAATTAACGCTCTAAAAAGTGGAAAAACTAATATATCTCGATAGGATTTCATCTCAGCTTCATTTCCACGAAGGATTCGTGTTTTTGAGATCAAATTACATCAAGAAAGCCTATAATCACCTATTGACTCCCCTTGAACTTGAAAGTCGGAATTTTACCTCGGTCAACGACGTCCGCAAGCTAATTACCGCTATCTCGCGGTCAAAAATTATTAAATTTTTGTTTTCGATATTCGAAAGGCGTTGATACGCCATTCTTGTGTATTTTGAGCTGAGGAATTCAAATCTGCAAGCTGAATCCGTCTATCCATAATATTGACGCGGTTATAGTCGATTCAACGCTCTGAAAAGCGAAAGAATTAAGATATCCCGATAGGATTCTTTCCTAGCTTCATTTACTCGACGGATTCTCGTTTCTGCGATTCAGAGGTTGCTCTATATCATTCACAGAATTTCTGTGATTTTTCTTAGGATTGAAAAAAGTTCTTTTTCCAAAGTTGAAAGAATGCATAGCTGCGAAGGCCTTGATTCAAAAGATAAAAAAAAATTTTTAGGGATTCTTCGAAGATAGAATAATAACGTATAAAATGAAGAATGAAATCGGATATATCGAGGTCTGGAGCGGCGTCGAATACATAGACCGCCCCATACATCTTATGTATATAAAAATTTCGTGTCACGATGTATGTCGCGATAAACTCCGATACTACTGAACCAATTTTTATCATATTTTGTAAGCATCTGTAATTTGGTTCAACTTGGGAGACAGGGTAGTTTTCATCTCAGTTATTGATCTCAATATCTGTTATCGCAAATTAAATGTTCAATACATGACTTGAGTGTGTATTTATCGGTTCTTCATATAAAGTCCTAGTAAATGGCGGTTTGGCATCGAAAAGTTGCACAGACATCCGGTAGATGGCGACGTGTTTCTATTGAAGCCTAATAAACCTCATATTTCATTCACAAAGATGACGCGTTTGAATATACAATTTACATATATTTTCATGCTCATAATACATTTGACCAATTTTGACATTTCGATACTTTACCTATAACTTTTAAATTTTAGCGGAACGTTCTATTTTCAATCCCAAATAAATCAATCGATTTTTAATTTTTTTAGAATAGTATATTACACACCTAGGGCAGCAAAGCAAAGTCTATCTCGCGGTCAGAAATTAATCAATTTTTGTTTCCGATATTCGAAAGGCGTTGATACGCTATTCTTGTGTATTTTGAGCTCAGGAATTCGAATCTGCAAGCTAAATCCGTCTATCTATAATATTGATTCGGTTAAAATCGATTAACCGCTCTAAAAAGTGACAAAATCAATATATCTCGATAGGATCACATCTCAGCTTCATTTTCTCGACGAATTCGTGTTCCTAAGACCAAATTACATCAAGAAAGCCTATGACCTCCTGTTAAACCCCCTAAAACTCAAAAGTTGGATTTTTACCCGGTTATCCGCGACGTTCGCGATCTAATTACCTCTATCTCGCGGTCAAAAATTATTCAATTTTTGTTTCCGATATTCGAAAGGCGTTGATACGCTATTCTTGTGTATTTTGAGCTCAGGAATTCGAATCTGCAAGCTAAATCCGTCTATCTATAATATTGATTCGGTTAAAATCGATTAACCGCTCTAAAAAGTGACAAAATCAATATATCTCGATAGGATCACATC
Source organism: Athalia cordata (assembly GCA_963932425.1). Classification (NCBI taxonomy): domain Eukaryota; kingdom Metazoa; phylum Arthropoda; class Insecta; order Hymenoptera; family Athaliidae; genus Athalia; species Athalia cordata. The sequence continues at coordinate 65,550,687 of OZ010625.1, forward strand.
TCAGCTTCATTTTCTCGACGAATTCGTGTTCCTGAGATCAAATTACATCAAGAAAGCCTATGACCTCCTGTTAAACCCCCTAAAACTCAAAATTCGGATTTTTACCCGGTCATCCGCGACGTTCGCGATCTAATTACCTCTATCTCGCGGTCAAAAATTAATCAATTTTTGTTTCCGATATTCGAAAGGCGTTGATACGCTATTCTTGTGTATTTTGAGCTCAGGAATTCGATTCTGCAAGCTAAATTTGTCTATCTATAATATTCATCCGGTTCAAATCGAATTAACGCTCTAAAAAGTGAAAAAATTAATATATCTCGATAGGATTTCATCTCAGCTTCATTTTCACGACGGATTCGTGTTCCTGAGATCAATTCACATCCGGAAAGCCTATGACCGCTCATTCATTCCCCCCGAACTTGAAAGTCGGAATTTTACCTCGGTCAACGACGTTCGCAAGCTAATTACCGCTATCTCGCGATCAAAAATTATTAAATTTATGTTTTCGATCATCGAAAGGCGTTGATACGCTATTCTCGTGTATTTTAAGCTTAGGAATTTGAATCTACAAGCTAAATCCGTCTATCTATAGTACTGACGCGGTTATAATCGATTCAACGCTCTAAAAAGTAACAAAATCAATATATCTCGATAGGATTTCATCTCAGCTTCATTTCCACGACGGATTCGTGTTCCCGAGATCAATTTACATCAAGAAAGCCTATAACCGCTCATTGATTCCCCTCGAACTTGAAAGTCGGAATTTTACCTCGGTCAACGACGTTCGCAAGCTAATTACCGCTATCTCGCGGTCAGAAATTATCGATCTTTTTTTTTTTTGTATTCAACAGGTGTTGATACGCTATTCTTGTGTATTTTAAGCTCAGGTTTTCGATTCCGCGAGCTGAATTCGTCTATCTATAATACTGACGCGGTTATAATCGATTTAACGCTCTGACAGGTGAAAAAATCAATATATCTCGATAGGATTTCATCTCAGCTTCATTTCCACGACGGATTCGTGTTCCCGAGATCAATTTACATCAAGAAAGCCTATAACCGCTCATTGATTTCCCTCGAACTTGAAAGTCGGAATTTTAAATCGGTCAACGACGTTCGCAAGCTAATTACCGCTATCTCGCGGTCAGAAATTATCGATCTTTTTTTTTTTTGTATTCAACAGGTGTTGATACGCTATTCTTGTGTATTTTAAGCTTGGGAATTCGATTCCGCGAGCTGAATTCGTCTATCTATAATACTGACGCGGTTATAATCGATTTAACGCTCTGACAGGTGAAAAAATCAATATATCTCGATAGGATTTCATCTCAGCTTGATTTTCTCGACGGATTCGTGTTCCTCAGATCAAATCACATCAAGAAAGCCTATAACCGCTCATTGATTTCCCTCGAACTTGAAAGTCTGAATTTTACCTCGGTCAACGACGTTCGCAAGCTAATTACCGCTATCTCGCGGTCAGAAATTATCGATTTTTGTTTTTTTGTATTCAACAGGTGTTGATACGACATTCTTGCGTAATACGAGCTCAGGAATTCTCCTAACCACGGTTACTCTAACCTAAGCATTCCTAACCGCTGACCTAAGCATTTTCTAACCTGACCTAAGTATTTCTGACCGCTGACCTAAGCATTTCTAACCTGACCTAAGCATTTCTAACCGCTGACCTAAGCATTTCTAACCTCCTGTTAAACCCCCTAAAACTCGAAAGTTGGATTTTTACCCGGTTATTCGCGACGTTCGCGATCCAATTACCTCTATCTCGCGGTCAAAAATTAATCAATTTTTGTTCCCGATATTCGAAAGGCGTTGATACGCTATTCTTGTGTATTTTGAGCTCAGGAATTCGAATCTAAAAGCTAGATCCGTCTATCTATAATATTGATTCGGTTAAAATCGATTAACCGCTCTAAAAAGTGACAAAATCAATATATCTCGATAGGATCACATCTCAGCTTCATTTTCTCGACGAATTCGTGTTCCTAAGATCAAATTACATCAAGAAAGCCTATGACCTCCTGTTAAACCCCCTAGAACTCAAAAGTTGGATTTTTACCCGGTTATCCGCGACGTTCGCGATCTGATTACCTCTATCTCGCGGTCATAAATTAATCAATTTTTGTTTCCGATATTCGAAAGGCGTTGATACGCTATTCTTGTGTATTTTGAGCTCAGGAATTCGAATCTAAAAGCTAAATCCGTCTATCTATAATATTGATTCGGTTAAAATCGATTAACCGCTCTAAAAAGTGACAAAATCAATATATCTCGATAGGATCACATCTCAGCTTCATTTTCCCGACGAATTCGTGTTCCCAAGATCAAATTACATCAAGAAAGCCTATGACCTCCTGTTAAACCCCCTAAAACTCAAAAGTTGGATTTTTACCCGGTTATCCGCGACGTTCGCGATCTAATTACCTCTATCTCGCGGTCAAAAATTAATCAATTTTTGTTTCCGATATTCGAAAGGCGTTGATACGCTATTCTTGTGTATTTTGAGCTCAGGAATTCGAATCTGCAAGCTGAATCCGTCTATCTATATTATTTACGCGGTTATAGTCGATTCAACGCTCTGAAAAGCGAAAGAATTAATATATCCCGATAGGATTTTTTCCTAGCTTCATTCACTCGACGAATTCTTGTTTCCGCGATCGGGAGGTTGCTCTACATCATTCACAGAATTTCTGTGATTTTTCTTAGGATTAAAAAAAGTTATTTTTCCAAAGTTGAAAGAATGCATAGCTGCGAAGGCCTTGATTCAAAAGATAAAAAGAGAATTTTAGGGATTCTTTGGAGATAGAATAATAACGTATAAAATGAAGAAAGAAATCGGATATATCGAGGTCTGGAGCGGCGTCGAATACATAGACCGCCCCATTCATCTTATGTATATAAAAATTTCGTGTCACGATGTATGTCGCAATAAACTCCGAAACTACTGAACCAATTTCTATCGTATTTTGTAAGCATCTGTAATTTGGTTCAACTTGGGAGATAGGGTAGTTTTCATCTCAATAATTGATCTTAATATTTGTTAATGCAAATTAAATGTTCATTACACGACTTTAGTGTGTATTTATCGGTTCTTACTATAAAGTCCTAGTAAATGGCGGTTCGGCATCGAAAAGTTGCACAGACATCCGGTAGATGGCGCCGTGTTCCTATTGGAGCCTAATAAACCTCATATTTCATTCACAAAGATGACGCGTTTGAATATACAATTTACATATATTTTCATGCTCATAATACATTTGACCAATTTTGACATTTCGATACTTTACCTATAACTTTTAAATTTTAGCGGAACGTTTTATTTTCAATCCCAAACGAATGAATCTATTTTTAATTTTTGTAGAATAGTATATTACACACCTAGGGCAGCAAAGCAAAGTCTATCTCGCGGTCAAAAATTATTAAATTATTTTTTTGATATTCGAAAGGCGTTGTCACGCTCTTCCTGTGTATTTTGAGCTCAGGAATTCGAATCTGCAAGCTAAATCCGTCTATCTATAATAATGATTCGGTTAAAATCGATTAACCGCTCTAAAAAGTGACAAAATCAATATATCTCGATAGGGTCACATCTCAGCTTCATTTTTTCGACGAATTCGTGTTCCTGAGATCAAATTACATCAAGAAAGCCTATTACTGCCTGTTAAACCCCCTAAAACTCAAAAGCTGGATTTTTACCCGGTTATCCGCGACGTTCGCGATCTAATTACCTCTATCTCGCGGTCAAAAATTAATCAATTTTTGTTTCCGATATTCGAAAGGCGTTGATACGCTATTCTTGTGTATTTTGAGCTCAGGAATTCGAATCTGCAAGCTAAATCCGTCTATCTACAATATTGATTCGGTTAAAATCGATTAACCGCTCTAAAAAGTGACAAAATCAATATATCTCGACAGGATCACATCTCAGCTTCATTTTCTCGACGAATTCGTGTTCCTGAGATCAAATTACATCAAGAAAGCCTATGACCTCCTGTTAAACCCCCTAAAACTCAAAATTCGGATTTTTACCCGGTCATCCGCGACGTTCGCGATCTAATTACCTCTATCTCGCGGTCAAAAATTAATCAATTTTTGTTTCCGATATTCGGAAGGCGTTGATACGCTATTCTTGTGTATTTTGAGCTCAGGAATTCGAATCTGCAAGCTAAATCCGTCGATCTATAATATTGATTCGGTTAAAATCGATTAACCGCTCTATAAAGAAAGAAAATCAATATATCTCGATAGAATTTCATCTCAGCTTCATTTTCACGACGGATTCGTGTTTCTGAGATCAAATTACATCAAGAAAGCCTATAACCGCCTATTGATTCCCCTCGAACTTGAAAGTCGGAATTTTACCTCGGTCAACGACGTTCGCAAGCTAATTACCGCTATCTCGCGGTCAAAAATGATTAAATTTTTGTTTATGATATTCGAAAAGCGTTGATACGCTATTTTTGTGCATTTTGAGCTCAGAAATTCGAATTTTAAGTCAAATCCCTCTATCTATAACATTGACGCGGTCATGATCAATCATTCGACGCTCCGAAAAGTGAAAAAATTAATATATCCCGATAGGATTTTTTTCTAGCTTCATTAACTCGACGGATTCGTGTTTTCGCGAGTGGGAGGTTGTTTTTCATTATTCATAGAATTTCTGTGATTTTTGTCAGGATCAAAAAAAGTTATTTTTTCCAATGTTGAAGGAACGCATAGCTCCGAAGGCCTTGATTCAAAAAATAAAAAAAAAATTTCAGGGCTCCTTTGAAGAAAGAATAATAACGTATAAAATTAGGAATGAAATCACAGATATCGAGGTCTCAATATTTGTCATTGCAAATTAAATGTTCATTATACGACTTCAGCGTGTATTTGTCGGTTCGTACTATAAAATCCTAATAAATGGCGGTTTGGCATCTAAGCTGCACAGACATCCGGTAGATGGCGCCGTCTTTCCATTGCTCGATAAAGATGACGCGTTTGAGTATACAATATACATTGTAAGAAAATTCTCTTTTTGTCGTGTTAAAAAAAATATTTAAATGTAAAATATAATTATCTGAGTTTGCGATTTTGCAATTTTATAAGACTTTTCTTTCTCGGGCTACTTGAGGTAGATACATAAAAGGATCGTAATAAAACGGTACTGCGGCCTAATGCGTCAGGTTCGTTCTATTGATCGGATTTTACTAGCAGAGAGAAATTCCATTAATTAATATTTTGTTAATTATTACAACTTTTGATTGTGATGTAATCGTACTGTGGTGCAATGCGTTATGTTGATCACATTTGATCAATTAATGTTCTTTTTTGTCAATTCTGAACACTTCTGATTGTGATTTGACCGTGCTGCGGCGTAATGCGTTAGGTTGGTCAAATTTAATCAATTAATAATGATTCTTAATTATTTATCCTTATAGAAGGATTTTGATATGAGTAGGATAAAGGAAATAAAATTATTTTACACGTAAATATGTGTTAACGTAAATAATAGCAATAATTCTTTTTGCAGTCTGATTTGACTATTCTTTTTCAACTTTCTATAGCGGATTTGCTATTGACCTGACCTTATTATACTTCTCCCGGCGGTTGTGCCTCTCTACTCTTTGATTTTATTTCGAAGATATAATTCTTATTTTTGACTCTACAGTGACGAGCACATTGCTCTGCTTGCCTTTTATAGGCTAATTTCCGCTTGCCTCTCTTTACCCTTTTTAATTATGCTTTACACATGTCCGACCCTTCAAGATCATTTTTACCTATTTGACAACAGAAATCGCTCATCTCTGTCGTACTCATTGCTACTTGTCCCTCCTTGTTCGACTCATTGCTATTATTTCTTTCTTTATTTGATTTCTCGATCTTTTACATTTTTCTTTTATTTCACAATTTTATCAATTTGTTAATTATGTTTATCCCTTTTAGTGAGACATGAAATTCGTCTCAACATATATTTTCATGCTTATAATATATTTGACCAATTTCAACATTTCGATACTTTACCTATTACTTTTATATGTAAATTGTTGGCCGAGGCGGAGCCGAGGTTAACAAACATGTGATCTGAAGCTTTCTTATTTACTGCCCATGGTGTGTTTACTACTTTTCTCCTCGGCGGAAGCTGCGCACCGCGAAACGAAGTTGCCGCTTTTCGTCCGAAGGGGCGAAAAATACTAATTTGATCGTATTAAAAGAATTAGAAAAAATTTGATTCAATCTATTATAATTACTGAGCCACAGCAACGCGTGGCTGGGTCAGCTAGTACCTATACCTATATATTCATAGCCCTACACCAACGTGTTAGCGATGGTATAGAAAATACGAAAAGTACCCGGAATTTATCGGTCAAGAATTTAGGCATTAATTATGGCAGTTACGAGTGTAATTCAAATAAATGAATAATGCAACCCATTACCAGTGTTGGCGAAAATTTCCTGATAGATGCAGTTGAGTCAGAAGAGGTACGAAAATGATACACATACGCATACCACATACGTATCATGTAATATGGTATCATAGAATCTTTCAATCGATTAGTAAGAACAAGCCCAAAAAACAACAACTGGAAGATTCCTGATCCTCTTATTCATTCGAATTTTGAATGATATTAATATTAATTTCCTCATATCTCACATACCTGATGTAACAAAATAAATGACAAAACGAAACATTCACACAGGATTCATGATTTTCAGGCGAAACCAGCCTTGTGTTATCATCCCAGTCAACGGATAATACGAAACTCTGTGAGTCGAACCATCTCCATACCGCAGCAGCATATAGAAGTACAAATAGAGCGATCGTGCTACGGCAGCAGGACCCATTGTACGTACGTAACGATATATACCCATATGTATATGTATATTCATAGTCACACGCCAACGTAATAGCGATAATATAGAAAATACGGAGAGTAGCCGGAATTCATCGGTCAAGAATTTAGGCAGCCATTAAGAAAGTCACGAGTGTAATTGAAATAAATTAATTATGAAACATATTACCAGCGCTAGCGAGAAAATTCCTGATCGATCGAGTTGAGTTAGGAGAGGTATGAAAATCAATAGTAGCCCTTCAGCACTCTCGCTATGAGATTTTCTCTCACGCTCATCAATAACTCAAATTTTCTTTCAAATTTCAAATGGAATGACTATGTGATTTTTTTTTTATCTGTAAAAAAATTAATATTATTTCAGATTGTAATATTATTATTTTAATAGTTCTAAGCCATAAAAAAATAAACTTACATTTTATTAACTCCGTGAGATATTTTCTCATCGCAATAGTAAAGTAGGGGGTCAGAATTTAAGAAATCGGGTCTGATCGGTACAGTTCGGAGGTTTCCGTAAAGAGTGCGTTTGCGTTAGGGATGTGTGTGTGGAGTGTAACAAGGTAGTGATACGGAGTTAACCTCAACCTAGACATCTTTAGTTGACGTTAAATATATTAATAAATATAAATTGATGAATAAAATAAATAAATGAAAAATCAATAAATAAAAATTGATGAATAATATTAATTATTGCAGTGCCCGAAAAAGGTAGGTTATTATCATTGATATCATTGATACTTCTGAAACGCATCGTTGGCCTATGGTCATTTTTTATTCATTTATGAATATTGCTGGCATAAACTCACAACTCATTTGGAGTGCGAACACTGAAAATAAAACGACTCGCCGATTTTATTTACGTGAATTGGGTAGTCAGTTGATAAGACCACATCTAATTACTCGTAGTAAAATACCTGGCTTATCTGTTGAACTTAGAAATACTATCAAAAAAGTTGGAGCAATTCTATCTGAACCCATTGAGAAAAAGCAGACTACTGGAATTTGTGGCTGGTGTCCACGGAGGTCAAATCAGTATACAAAAAAAAGGTGTTCAGTTTGTTCAACTTCTATCTGTCCGGAACACTCTACTTTACTTTGTCCCGATTGCAAAAACTATGTTACTGTGATTGAACAATGATTGACTATTACATTATACTAGTCTGGTATACCAATGAACCATATATAATTTGAAAAAAATGCATTCATGGTCGATGATTTGAAAATTTTATGAAAAAAATATTCTCTAATTATTTTAATGTTAAGATGATGAAATAAATCAAAGATTGATCTCAATAATACTAGTGTTGTTTATGAAAATGTAATTTAACGCAAATAAAATGAAACCAAATATTATTTTTAGAAAGTCAATTTTTTTTTTTAAAGAAATTTATCTTGTTTAAAATTTTTTGAATTGAAGGGGCTATTAGCAACCGTGCGCATACGCGCACATGCGCAAAAGGCGTAAGAGTTTTTCTCATCGCGCGACTAATGATAGTAAATCGTTTCGCAAGAGTGCTGAAGGGGTAGTATACGATACACATATGTGACTGATCGATATATCTCGAAAGGATCACATCTCAGCTTCATTTTCTCGACGAATTCGTGTTCCTGAGATCAAATTACATCAAGAAAGCCTATGACCTCCTGTTAAACCCCCTAAAACTCGGAAGTTGGATTTTTACCCGGTTATCCGCGACGTTCGCGATCTAATTACCTCTATCTCGCGGTCAAAAATTAATCAATTTTTGTTTCCGATATTCGAAAGGCGTTGATACGCTTTTCTTGTGTATTTTGAGCTCAGGAATTCGAATCTGCAACCTAAATCCGTCTATCTACAATATTGATTCGGTTAAAATCGATTAACCGCTCTAAAAAGTGACAAAATCAATATATCTCGATAGGATCACATCTCAGCTTCATTTTCTCGACGAATTCGTGTTCCCGAGATCAAATTACATCAAGAAAGCCTCTAACCGCCCATTGATTTCCCTCGAACTTGAAAGTCGGAATTTTACCTCGGTCAACGACGTTCGCAAGCTAATTACCGCTATCTCGCGGTCAGAAATTATCGATTTTTTTTTTTTGTATTCAACAGGTGTTGATACGCTATTCTTGTGTATTTCGAGCTCAGGAATTTCATTCTGCAAGCTAAATCCGTCTATCTATAATATTGATTCAGTTAAAATCGATTAACCGCTCTAAAAAGTAACAAAATCAATATATCTCGATAGGATTTCATCTCAGCTCTATTTCCACGACGGATTCGTGTTCCTGAGATCAATTTACATCCGGAAAGCCTATGACCGCTCATTCATTCCCCCCGAACTTGAAAGTCGGAATTTTACCTCGGTCAACGACGTTCGCAAGCTAATTACCGCTATCTCGCGATCAAAAATTATTAAATTTATGTTTTCGATCATCGAAAGGCGTTGATACGCTATTCTCGTGTATTTTAAGCTTAGGAATTTGAATCTACAAGCTAAATCCGTCTATCTATAGTACTGACGCGGTTATAATCGATTCAACGCTCTAAAAAGTAACAAAATCAATATATCTCGATAGGATTTCATCTCAGCTTCATTTCCACGACGGATTCGTGTTCCCGAGATCAATTTACATCAAGAAAGCCTATAACCGCTCATTGATTCCCCTCGAACTTGGAAGTCGGAATTTTACCTCGGTCAACGACGTTCGCAAGCTAATTACCGCTATCTCGCGGTCAGAAATTATCGATTTTTTTTTTTTTGTATTCAACAGGTGTTGATACGCTATTCTTATGTATTCCGAGCTCAGGAATTTTATCCTGCAAGCTAAATCCGTCTATCTATAGTACTGACGCGGTTAAAATCGATTAACCGCTCTAAAAAGTGAAAAAATTAATATATCTCGATAGGATTTCATCTCAGCTTCATTTCCACGACGGATTCGTGTTCCCGAGATCAATTTACATCAAGAAAGCCTATAACCGCTCATTGATTTCCCTCGAACTTGAAAGTCGGAATTTTACCTCGGTCAACGACGTTCGCAAGCTAATTACCGCTATCTCGCGGTCAGAAATTATCGATTTTTTTTTTTTGTATTCAACAGGTGTTGATACGCTATTCTTGTGTATTTTAAGCTTAGGAATTCGATTCTGCAAGCTAAATTTGTCTATCTATAATATTCATCCGGTTCAAATCGAATTAACGCTCTAAAAAGTGAAAAAATTAATATATCTCGATAGGATTTCATCTCAGCTCTATTTCCACGACGGATTCGTGTTCCTGAGATCAATTCACATCCGGAAAGCCTATGACCGCTCATTGATTCCCCTCGAACTTGAAAGTCGGAATTTTACCTCGGTCAACGACGTTCGCAAGCTAATTACCGCTATCTCGCGGTCAAAAATTATTGAATTTCTGTTTTCGATAATCGAAAGGCGTTGATACGCTATTTTTGTGTATTTCGAGCTCAGAAATTCGAATCTGCAAGCTATATTCGTCTATCTATAATATTGATCCGGTTCAAATCGAATTAACGCTCTGAAAAGTAAAAAAATTATTATATCTCGATGGGATTTTTTTCTAGCTTCATTCACTCGACGGATTCTCGTTTCCGCGATCAGGAGATGGCTCTATATCATTCACAGAATTTCTGTCATTTTTCTTAGGATCAAAGAAAGTTCTTTTTTCAAAGTTGAAAGAATGCATAGCTGCGAAGGCCTTGATTCAAAAAATAAAAAAAAATTTTCAGGGATTCTTCGAAGATAGAATAATAACGTATAAAATGAGGAATGAAATCGGATATATCGAGGTCTGGAGCGGCGTCGAATACATAAACCGCCCCATTCAGCTTATGTATATAGGTATAAAAATTTCGTGTCACGATGTATGTCGCAATAAACTCCGAAACTACTGAACCAATTTCTATCATATTTTGTAAGCATCTGTAATTTGGTTCAACTTGGGAGATAGGGTAGTTTTCATCTCAATAATTGATCTTAATATTTGTTAATGCAAATTAAATGTTCATTACACGACTTTAGTGTGTATTTATCGGTTCTTACTATAAAGTCCTAGTAAATGGCGGTTTGGCATCGAAAAGTTGCACAGACATCCGGTAGATGGCGCCGTGTTTCCATTGGAGCCCAATAAACCTCATATTTCATTCACAAAGATGACGCGTTTGAATATACAATTTACATATATTTTCATGCTCTGTAAGAAATTTTGATATGAAAAATTAATTAATTATTATTATTATCATTTATTATGATTTTTTTTGTTTTATCATATAATATTTTGTATATAAAATAAAAAATTAATCAGAAAAATTTTAAGATTTGTAGAATAATAAAAATATTTAAATACTTAATTCCTAACTCACAAAATCACACAAAACACACGAACATTCACACATGTCTTTTAAAATCGATCAATCGTCCTTCATGTCCATTAAATTTAAAAGGGGCCGTTATTTTATTGTTTGTATAAAAAAAAATATATGCCTCCGTTCGAGTCAACTAGAAATATATATATATATAGACAAGTAAAATTAGTCTAAGTCAGAAATTAAAAATAAATCACGAACGTTTAGGACATATAAATAAATAAATAATATATATAGATAAAATTGTATAAAGAAAAACGGTGATTAACGAAACATGGACATTTAGAATAAATTAAACATAACAATTATAAATAATATATATATATAGATAAAAAGATCGAAAATATGTTTAAAAGACGTCAGTTTATAATAAAAATGAGAGAGAGAGGTATAATTGCGCGACTTATCTTTGGGCGAGTGGTAATAATGCTGGCTGCTTCTCTGTGGGTGCTGGTCTTCTGTAGTTTTTCTTTATGTTGTTAATTCTCTTTATATGCTTTAATTTGAGATTTCATCTGGTGGCTCCATAAATATTCTCCATTCGATGTCCTTTATAAGTATATGTATTACGTCCGATTCCAACGACGTCCCACAGAGAAGAGAGCGATTTCGCTTCGCGAATTCTGGATTAGTGGAGATAATCCTTCCTTATTCCCATTCCTTTTCTTTTCCTCTTCTCTCTCTCTTTCTCTTTCTCTCTCTCTCTCTTTCTCTCTCTCTCTCTCTCTTTCTCTTTCTATATAAATATCGTTACAGCTCATAATACATTTGACCAATTTTGACATTTCGATACTCTACCTATAACTTTCAATTTTGAGCGGAACGTTTTATTTTCAATTCCATATGAATGAATCTATTTTAAATTGTTTTAGAATAGTATATTACACACCTAGGGCAGCAAAGCAAAGTCTATCTCGCGGTCAAAAATTATTAAATTTTTGTTTCCGATATTCGAAAGGCGTTGATACGCTATTCTTGTATATTTTGAGCAGAGAATTCAAATCTGCAAGCTGAATCCGTCTATCTATAATATTGACGCGGTTATGATCACTCCTTTAACGGTCTGACGAGTGAAAAAATCAATATATCCCGATAGGATTTCATCTCAGCTTCATTCTCACGACGGATTCGTGTTCCTCAGATCAAATTACATCAAGAAAGCCTCTAACCGCCCATTGATTCCCCTCGAACTTGAAAGTCGGAATTCTACCTCGGTGAACGACGTTCGCAAGCTAATTACCGCTATCTCGCGGTCAGAAATTATCGATTTTTTTTTTCTTGTATTCAACAGGTGTTGATACGCTATTCTTGTGTATTTCGAGCTCAGGAATTTTATTCTGCAAGCTAAATCCGTCTATCTATAATATTGATTCGGTTAAAATCGATTAACCGCTCTAAAAAGTAACAAAATCAATATATCTCGATAGGATTACATCTCAGCTTCATTTTCTCGATGAATTCGTGTTCCTGAGATTAAATCACATCAAGAAAGCCTATAACTGCCTATTGATTCCCCTCGAACTTGATAGTCGGAATTTTACCTCGGTCAACGACGTTCGCAAGCTAATTACCGCTATCTCGCGGTCAGAAATTATCGATTTTTTTTTTCTTGTATTCAACAGGTGTTGATACGCTATTATTGTGTATTTTAAGCTTGGGAATTCGATTCCGCAAGCTAAATTTGTCTGTCTATAATATTCATCCGGTTTAAATCGAATTAACGCTCTAAAAAGTGAAAAAATTAATATATCTCGATAGGATTTCATCTCAGCTTCATTTCCACGACGGATTCGTGTTCCCGAGATCAATTTACATCAAGAAAGCCTATAACCGCTCATTGATTCCCCTCGAACTTGAAAGTCGGAATTTTACCTCGGTCAACGACGTTCGCAAGCTAATTATTAAATTTTTGTTTCCGATATCCGAAAGGCGTTGATACGCTATTTTTGTGTATTTTGAGCTAAAGAATTCAAATCTGCAAGCTAAATCCGTCTATCTACAATATTGATTCGGTTAAAATCGATTAACCGCTCTAAAAAGTGACAAAATCAATATATCTCGATAGGATTTCATCTCAGCTTCATTTCCACGACGGATTCGTGTTCCCGAGATCAATTTACATCAAGAAAGCCTATAACCGCTCATTGATTCCCCTCGAACTTGAAAGTCGGAATTTTACCTCGGTCAACGACGTTCGCAAGCTAATTACCGCTATCTCGCGGTCAGAAATTATCGATTTTTTTTTTTTGTATTCAACAGGTGTTGATACGCTATTCTTGTGTATTTTAAGCTTGGGAATTCGATTCTGCAAGCTAAATTTGTCTATCTATAATATTCATCCGGTTCAAATCGAATTAACGCTCTAAAAAGTGAAAAAATTAATACATCTCGATAGGATTTCATCTCAGCTCTATTTCCACGACGGAATCGTGTTCCTGAGATCAATTCACATCCGGAAAGCCTATGACCGCTCATTGATTCCCCCCGAACTTGAAAGTCGGAATTTTACCTCGGTCAACGACGTTCGCAAGCTAATTACCGCTATCTCGCGGTCAGAAATTATCGATTTTTTTTTTTCTTGTATTCAACAGGTGTTGATACGCTATTCTTGTGTATTTCGAGCTCAGGAATTTCATTCTGCAAGCTAAATCCGTCTATCTATAATATTGATTCGGTTAAAATCGATTAACCGCTCTAAAAAGTAACAAAATCAATATATCTCGATAGGATTTTATCTCAGCTTTATTTCCACGACGGATTCGTGTTCCCGAGATCAATTTACATCAAGAAAGCCTATAACCGCTCATTGATTTCCCTCGAACTTGAAAGTCGGAATTTTACCTAGGTCAACGACGTCCGCAAGCTAATTACCGCTATCTCGTGGTCAAAAATTATTGAATTTCAGTTTTCGATATTCGAAAGGCGTTGATACGCTATTCTCGTGTGTTTTGAGCTCAGGAATTCGAATCTGCAAGCTAAATTTGTATATCTATAATATTGATCCGGTTCAAATCGAATTAACGCTCTAAAAAGTGAAAAAATTAATACATCTCGATAGGATTTCATCTCAGCTCTATTTCCACGACGGAATCGTGTTCCTGAGATCAATTCACATCCGGAAAGCCTATGACCGCTCATTGATTCCCCCCGAACTTGAAAGTCGGAATTTTACCTCGGTCAACGACGTTCGCAAGCTAATTACCGCTATCTCGCGGTCAGAAATTATCGATTTTTTTTTTTCTTGTATTCAACAGGTGTTGATACGCTATTCTTGTGTATTTCGAGCTCAGGAATTTCATTCTGCAAGCTAAATCCGTCTATCTATAATATTGATTCGGTTAAAATCGATTAACCGCTCTAAAAAGTAACAAAATCAATATATCTCGATAGGATTTTATCTCAGCTTTATTTCCACGACGGATTCGTGTTCCCGAGATCAATTTACATCAAGAAAGCCTATAACCGCTCATTGATTTCCCTCGAACTTGAAAGTCGGAATTTTACCTAGGTCAACGACGTCCGCAAGCTAATTACCGCTATCTCGTGGTCAAAAATTATTGAATTTCAGTTTTCGATATTCGAAAGGCGTTGATACGCTATTCTCGTGTGTTTTGAGCTCAGGAATTCGAATCTGCAAGCTAAATTTGTATATCTATAATATTGATCCGGTTCAAATCGAATTAACGCTCTAAAAAGTGAAAAAATTAATACATCTCGATAGGATTTCATCTCAGCTCTATTTCCACGACGGAATCGTGTTCCTGAGATCAATTCACATCCGGAAAGCCTATGACCGCTCATTGATTCCCCCCGAACTTGAAAGTCGGAATTTTACCTCGGTCAACGACGTTCGCAAGCTAATTACCGCTATCTCGCGGTCAGAAATTATCGATTTTTTTTTTTCTTGTATTCAACAGGTGTTGATACGCTATTCTTGTGTATTTCGAGCTCAGGAATTTCATTCTGCAAGCTAAATCCGTCTATCTATAATATTGATTCGGTTAAAATCGATTAACCGCTCTAAAAAGTAACAAAATCAATATATCTCGATAGGATTTTATCTCAGCTTTATTTCCACGACGGATTCGTGTTCCCGAGATCAATTTACATCAAGAAAGCCTATAACCGCTCATTGATTTCCCTCGAACTTGAAAGTCGGAATTTTACCTAGGTCAACGACGTCCGCAAGCTAATTACCGCTATCTCGTGGTCAAAAATTATTGAATTTCAGTTTTCGATATTCGAAAGGCGTTGATACGCTATTCTCGTGTGTTTTGAGCTCAGGAATTCGAATCTGCAAGCTAAATTTGTATATCTATAATATTGATCCGGTTCAAATCGAATTAACGCTCTAAAAAGTGAAAAAATTAATACATCTCGATAGGATTTCATCTCAGCTCTATTTCCACGACGGAATCGTGTTCCTGAGATCAATTCACATCCGGAAAGCCTATGACCGCTCATTGATTCCCCCCGAACTTGAAAGTCGGAATTTTACCTCGGTCAACGACGTTCGCAAGCTAATTACCGCTATCTCGCGGTCAGAAATTATCGATTTTTTTTTTTCTTGTATTCAACAGGTGTTGATACGCTATTCTTGTGTATTTCGAGCTCAGGAATTTCATTCTGCAAGCTAAATCCGTCTATCTATAATATTGATTCGGTTAAAATCGATTAACCGCTCTAAAAAGTAACAAAATCAATATATCTCGATAGGATTTCATCTCAGCTCTATTTCCACGACGGATTCGTGTTCCTGAGATCAATTTACATCCGGAAAGCCTATGACCGCTCATTCATTCCCCCCGAACTTGAAAGTCGGAATTTCACCTCGGTCAACGACGTTCGCAAGCTAATTACCGCTATCTCGCGATCAAAAATTACTAAATTTATGTTTTCGATCATTGAAAGGCCTTGATACGCTATTCTCGTGTATTTTGAGCTCAGGAATTCGAATCTGCAAGCTGAATCCGTCTATCTATAATACTGACGCGGTTATAATCGATTTAACGCTCTGACAGGTGAAAAAATCAATATATCTCGATAGGATTTCATCTCAGCTTCATTTTCACGACGGATTCGTGTTCCTCAGATCAAATTACATCAAGAAAGCCTATAACCGCTCATTGATTTCCCTCGAACTTGAAAGTCGGAATTTTACCTCGGTCAACGACGTTCGCAAGCTAATTACCGCTATCTCGCAGTCAGAAATTATCGATTTTTTTTTTTTTGTATCCAACAGGTGTTGATACGCTATTCTTGTGTATTTTAAGCTTAGGAATTCGATTCTGCAAGCTAAATTTGTCTATCTATAATATTCATCCGGTTCAAATCGAATTAACGCTCTAAAAAGTAACAAAATCAATATATCTCGATAGGATTTTATCTCAGCTTTATTTCCACGACGGATTCGTGTTCCCGAGATCAATTTACATCAAGAAAGCCTATAACCGCTCATTGATTTCCCTCGAACTTGAAAGTCGGAATTTTACCTCGGTCAACGACGTCCGCAAGCTAATTACCGCTATCTCGTGGTCAAAAATTATTGAATTTCAGTTTTCGATATTCGAAAGGCGTTGATACGCCATTCTTGTGTATTTTGAGCTGAGGAATTCAAATCTGCAAGCTGAATCCGTCTATCCATAATATTGACGCGGTTATAGTCGATTCAACGCTCTGAAAAGCGAAAGAATTAAGATATCCCGATAGGATTCTTTCCTAGCTTCATTTACTCGACGGATTCTCGTTTCTGCGATTCAGAGGTTGCTCTATATCATTCACAGAATTTCTGTGATTTTTCTTAGGATTGAAAAAAGTTCTTTTTCCAAAGTTGAAAGAATGCATAGCTGCGAAGGCCTTGATTCAAAAGATAAAAAAAAATTTTTAGGGATTCTTCGAAGATAGAATAATAACGTATAAAATGAAGAATGAAATCGGATATATCGAGGTCTGGAGCGGCGTCGAATACATAGACCGCCCCATACATCTTATGTATATAAAAATTTCGTGTCACGATGTATGTCGCGATAAACTCCGATACTACTGAACCAATTTTTATCATATTTTGTAAGCATCTGTAATTTGGTTCAACTTGGGAGACAGGGTAGTTTTCATCTCAGTTATTGATCTCAATATCTGTTATCGCAAATTAAATGTTCAATACATGACTTGAGTGTGTATTTATCGGTTCTTTATATAAAGTCCTAGTAAATGGCGGTTTGGCATCGAAAAGTTGCACAGACATCCGGTAGATGGCGACGTGTTTCTATTGAAGCCTAATAAACCTCATATTTCATTCACAAAGATGACGCGTTTGAATATACAATTTACATATATTTTCATGCTCATAATACATTTGACCAATTTTGACATTTCGATACTTTACCTATAACTTTTAAATTTTAGCGGAACGTTCTATTTTCAATCCCAAATAAATCAATCGATTTTTAATTTTTTTAGAATAGTATATTACACACCTAGGGCAGCAAAGCAAAGTCTATCTCGCGGTCAGAAATTAATCAATTTTTGTTTCCGATATTCGAAAGGCGTTGATACGCTATTCTTGTGTATTTTGAGCTCAGGAATTCGAATCTAAAAGCTAAATCCGTCTATCTATAATATTGATTCGGTTAAAATCGATTAACCGCTCTAAAAAGTGACAAAATCAATATATCTCGATAGGATCACATCTCAGCTTCATTTTCCCGACGAATTCGTGTTCCTAAGATCAAATTACATCAAGAAAGCCTATGACCTCCTGTTAAACCCCCTAAAACTCAAAAGTTGGATTTTTACCCGGTTATCCGCGACGTTCGCGATCTAATTACCTCTATCTCGCGGTCAAAAATTAATCAATTTTTGTTTCCGATATTCGAAAGGCGTTGATACGCTATTCTTGTGTATTTTGAGCTCAGGAATTCGAATCTGCAAGCTGAATCCGTCTATCTATATTATTTACGCGGTTATAGTCGATTCAACGCTCTGAAAAGCGAAAGAATTAATATATCCCGATAGGATTTTTTCCTAGCTTCATTCACTCGACGAATTCTTGTTTCCGCGATCGGGAGGTTGCTCTACATCATTCACAGAATTTCTGTGATTTTTCTTAGGATTAAAAAAAGTTATTTTTCCAAAGTTGAAAGAATGCATAGCTGCGAAGGCCTTGATTCAAAAGATAAAAAGAGAATTTTAGGGATTCTTTGGAGATAGAATAATAACGTATAAAATGAAGAAAGAAATCGGATATATCGAGGTCTGGAGCGGCGTCGAATACATAGACCGCCCCATTCATCTTATGTATATAAAAATTTCGTGTCACGATGTATGTCGCAATAAACTCCGAAACTACTGAACCAATTTCTATCATATTTTGTAAGCATCTGTAATTTGGTTCAACTTGGGAGATAGGGTAGTTTTCATCTCAATAATTGATCTTAATATTTGTTAATGCAAATTAAATGTTCATTACACGACTTTAGTGTGTATTTATCGGTTCTTACTATAAAGTCCTAGTAAATGGCGGTTCGGCATCGAAAAGTTGCACAGACATCCGGTAGATGGCGCCGTGTTCCTATTGGAGCCTAATAAACCTCATATTTCATTCACAAAGATGACGCGTTTGAATATACAATTTACATATATTTTCATGCTCATAATACATTTGACCAATTTTGACATTTCGATACTTTACCTATAACTTTTAAATTTTAGCGGAACGTTTTATTTTCAATCCCAAACGAATGAATCTATTTTTAATTTTTGTAGAATAGTATATTACACACCTAGGGCAGCAAAGCAAAGTCTATCTCGCGGTCAAAAATTATTAAATTATTTTTTTGATATTCGAAAGGCGTTGTCACGCTCTTCCTGTGTATTTTGAGCTCAGGAATTCGAATCTGCAAGCTAAATCCGTCTATCTATAATAATGATTCGGTTAAAATCGATTAACCGCTCTAAAAAGTGACAAAATCAATATATCTCGATAGGGTCACATCTCAGCTTCATTTTTTCGACGAATTCGTGTTCCTGAGATCAAATTACATCAAGAAAGCCTATTACTGCCTGTTAAACCCCCTAAAACTCAAAAGCTGGATTTTTACCCGGTTATCCGCGACGTTCGCGATCTAATTACCTCTATCTCGCGGTCAAAAATTAATCAATTTTTGTTTCCGATATTCGAAAGGCGTTGATACGCTATTCTTGTGTATTTTGAGCTCAGGAATTCGAATCTGCAAGCTAAATCCGTCTATCTACAATATTGATTCGGTTAAAATCGATTAACCGCTCTAAAAAGTGACAAAATCAATATATCTCGACAGGATCACATCTCAGCTTCATTTTCTCGACGAATTCGTGTTCCTGAGATCAAATAACATCAAGAAAGCCTATGACCTCCTGTTAAACCCCCTAAAACTCAAAATTCGGATTTTTTCCCGGTCATCCGCGACGTTCGCGATCTAATTACCTCTATCTCGCGGTCAAAAATTAATCAATTTTTGTTTCCGATATTCGAAAGGCGTTGATACGCTATTCTTGTGTATTTTGAGCTCAGGAATTCGAATCTAAAAGCTAAATCCGTCTATCTATAATATTGATTCGGTTAAAATCGATTAACCGCTCTAAAAAGTGATAAAATCAATATATCTCGATAGGATCACATCTCAGCTTCATGTTCTCGACGAATTCGTGTTCCTGAGATCAAATTACATCAAGAAAGCCTATGACCTCCTGTTAAACCCCCTAAAACTCAAAATTCGGATTTTTACCCGGTCATCCGCGACGTTCGCGATCTAATTACCTCTATCTCGCGGTCAAAAATTAATCAATTTTTGTTTCCGATATTCGGAAGGCGTTGATACGCTATTCTTGTGTATTTTGAGCTCAGGAATTCGAATCTGCAAGCTAAATCCGTCGATCTATAATATTGATTCGGTTAAAATCGATTAACCGCTCTATAAAGAAAGAAAATCAATATATCTCGATAGAATTTCATCTCAGCTTCATTTTCACGACGGATTCGTGTTTCTGAGATCAAATTACATCAAGAAAGCCTATAACCGCCTATTGATTCCCCTCGAACTTGAAAGTCGGAATTTTACCTCGGTCAACGACGTTCGCAAGCTAATTACCGCTATCTCGCGGTCAAAAATGATTAAATTTTTGTTTATGATATTCGAAAAGCGTTGATACGCTATTTTTGTGCATTTTGAGCTCAGAAATTCGAATTTTAAGTCAAATCCCTCTATCTATAACATTGACGCGGTCATGATCAATCATTCGACGCTCCGAAAAGTGAAAAAATTAATATATCCCGATAGGATTTTTTTCTAGCTTCATTAACTCGACGGATTCGTGTTTTCGCGAGTGGGAGGTTGTTTTTCATTATTCATAGAATTTCTGTGATTTTTGTCAGGATCAAAAAAAGTTATTTTTTCCAATGTTGAAGGAACGCATAGCTCCGAAGGCCTTGATTCAAAAAATAAAAAAAAAATTTCAGGGCTCCTTTGAAGAAAGAATAATAACGTATAAAATTAGGAATGAAATCACAGATATCGAGGTCTCAATATTTGTCATTGCAAATTAAATGTTCATTATACGACTTCAGCGTGTATTTGTCGGTTCGTACTATAAAATCCTAATAAATGGCGGTTTGGCATCTAAGCTGCACAGACATCCGGTAGATGGCGCCGTCTTTCCATTGCTCGATAAAGATGACGCGTTTGAGTATACAATATACATTGTAAGAAAATTCTCTTTTTGTCGTGTTAAAAAAAATATTTAAATGTAAAATATATTTATCTGAGTTTGCGATTTTGCAATTTTATAAGACTTTTCTTTCTCGGGCTACTTAAGGTAGATACATAAAAGGATCGTAATAAAACGGTACTGCGGCCTAATGCGTCAGGTTCGTTCTATTGATCGGATTTTACTAGCAGAGAGAAATTCCATTAATTAATATTTTGTTAATTATTACAACTTTTGATTGTGATGTAATCGTACTGTGGTGCAATGCGTTATGTTGATCACATTTGATCAATTAATGTTCTTTTTTGTCAATTCTGAACACTTCTGATTGTGATTTGACCGTGCTGCGGCGTAATGCGTTAGGTTGGTCAAATTTAATCAATTAATAATGATTCTTAATTATTTATCCTCATAGAAGGATTTTGATATGAGTAGGATAAAGGAAATAAAATTATTTTACACGTAAATATGTGTTAACGTAAATAATAGCAATAATTCTTTTTGCAGTCTGATTTGACTATTCTTTTTCAACTTTCTATAGCGGATTTGCTATTGACCTGACCTTATTATACTTCTCCCGGCGGTTGTGCCTCTCTACTCTTTGATTTTATTTCGAAGATATAATTCTTATTTTTGACTCTACAGTGACGAGCACATTGCTCTGCTTGCCTTTTATAGGCTAATTTCCGCTTGCCTCTCTTTACCCTTTTTAATTATGCTTTACACATGTCCGACCCTTCAAGATCATTTTTACCTATTTGACAACAGAAATCGCTCATCTCTGTCGTACTCATTGCTACTTGTCCCTCCTTGTTCGACTCATTGCTATTATTTCTTTCTTTATTTGATTTCTCGATCTTTTACATTTTTCTTTTATTTCACAATTTTATCAATTTGTTAATTATGTTTATCCCTTTTAGTGAGACATGAAATTCGTCTCAACATATATTTTCATGCTTATAATATATTTGACCAATTTCAACATTTCGATACTTTACCTATTACTTTTATATGTAAATTGTTGGCCGAGGCGGAGCCGAGGTTAACAAACATGTGATCTGAAGCTTTCTTATTTACTGCCCATGGTGTGTTTACTACTTTTCTCCTCGGCGGAAGCTGCGCACCGCGAAACGAAGTTGCCGCTTTTCGTCCGAAGGGGCGAAAAATACTAATTTGATCGTATTAAAAGAATTAGAAAAAATTTGATTCAATCTATTATAATTACTGAGCCACAGCAACGCGTGGCTGGGTCAGCTAGTACCTATACCTATATATTCATAGCCCTACACCAACGTGTTAGCGATGGTATAGAAAATACGAAAAGTACCCGGAATTTATCGGTCAAGAATTTAGGCATTAATTATGGCAGTTACGAGTGTAATTCAAATAAATGAATAATGCAACCCATTACCAGTGTTGGCGAAAATTTCCTGATAGATGCAGTTGAGTCAGAAGAGGTACGAAAATGATACACATACGCATACCACATACGTATCATGTAATATGGTATCATAGAATCTTTCAATCGATTAGTAAGAACAAGCCCAAAAAACAACAACTGGAAGATTCCTGATCCTCTTATTCATTCGAATTTTGAATGATATTAATATTAATTTCCTCATATCTCACATACCTGATGTAACAAAATAAATGACAAAACGAAACATTCACACAGGATTCATGATTTTCAGGCGAAACCAGCCTTGTGTTATCATCCCAGTCAACGGATAATACGAAACTCTGTGAGTCGAACCATCTCCATACCGCAGCAGCATATAGAAGTACAAATAGAGCGATCGTGCTACGGCAGCAGGACCCATTGTACGTACGTAACGATATATACCCATATGTATATGTATATTCATAGTCACACGCCAACGTAATAGCGATAATATAGAAAATACGGAGAGTAGCCGGAATTCATCGGTCAAGAATTTAGGCAGCCATTAAGAAAGTCACGAGTGTAATTGAAATAAATCAATTATGAAACATATTACCAGCGCTAGCGAGAAAATTCCTGATCAATTCCAGTTGAGTTAGGAGAGGTATGAAAATCAATAGTAGCCCTTCAGCACTCTCGCTATGAGATTTTCTCTCACGCTCATCAATAACTCAAATTTTCTTTCAAATTTCAAATGGAATGACTATGTGATTTTTTCTCTATCTGTCAAAAAATTAATATCATTTCAGATTGTAATATTATTATTTTAATAGTTCTAAGCCATAAAAAAATAAACTTACATTTTATTAACTCCGTGAGATATTTTCTCATCGCAATAGTAAAGTAGGGGGTCAGAATTTAAGAAATCGGGTCTGATTGGTACAGTTCGAAGGTTTCCGTAAAGAGTGCGTTTGTGTTAGGGATGTGTGTGTGGAGTGTAACAAGGCAGTGATACGGAGTTAACCTCAACCTAGACGTCTTTAGTTGACGTTGAATATATTAATAAATATAAATTGATGAATAAAATAAATAAATGAAAAATCAATAAATAAAAATTGATGAATAATATTAATTATTGCAGTGCCCGAAAAAGGTAGGTTATTATCATTGATATCATTGATACTTCTGAAACGCATCGTTGGCCTATGGTCATTTTTTATTCATTTATGAATATTGCTGGCATAAACTCACAACTCATTTGGAGTGCGAACACTGAAAATAAAACGACTCGCCGATTTTATTTACGTGAATTGGGTAGTCAGTTGATAAGACCACATCTAATTACTCGTAGTAAAATACCTGGCTTATCTGTTGAACTTAGAAATACTATCAAAAAAGTTGGAGCAATTCTATCTGAACCCATTGAGAAAAAGCAGACTACTGGAATTTGTGGCTGGTGTCCACGGAGGTCAAATCAGTATACAAAAAAAAGTTGTTCAGTTTGTTCAGCTTCTATCTGTCCGGAACACTCTACTTTACTTTTTCCCGATTGCAAAAACTATATTACTGTGATTGAACAATGATTGACTATTACATTATACTAGTCTGGTATACCAATGCACCATATATAATTTGAAAAAAATGCATTGATGGTCGATGATTTGAAAATTTTATGAAAAAAATATTCTCTAATTATTTTAATGTTAAGATGATAATATAAATCAAAGATTGATCTGAATAATACTTGTGTTGTTTTGAAAATGTAATTTAACGCAAATAAAATGAAACCAAATATTATTTTGATTAAGTCAATTTTTTATTTTAAAGAAATTTATCTTGTTCGAAATTTTTTAAATTGAAGGGGCTATTAGCAAACGTGCGCATACGCGCACATGCGCAAAAGGCGTAAGAGTTTTTCTCATCGCGCGACTAATGATAGTGAACCGTTTCGCAAGAGTGCTGAAGGGGTAGTATACCATATACATATGTGACTGATCGATATATCTCGATAGGATCACATCTCAGCTTCATTTTCTCGACGAATTCGTGTTCCTGAGATCAAATTACATCAAGAAAGCCTATGACCTCCTGTTAAACCCCCTAAAACTCAAAAGTTGGATTTTTACCCCGTTATCCGCGACGTTCGCGATCTAATTACCTC
The DNA here is from genome assembly GCA_963932425.1 of Athalia cordata. Lineage (NCBI taxonomy): Eukaryota > Metazoa > Arthropoda > Insecta > Hymenoptera > Athaliidae > Athalia > Athalia cordata. The sequence continues at coordinate 65,575,189 of OZ010625.1, forward strand.
TATCTCGCGGTCAAAAATTAATCAATTTTTGTTTCCGATATTCGAAAGGCGTTGATACGCTATTCTTGTGTATTTTGAGCTCAGGAATTCGAATCTGCAAGCTAAATCCGTCTATCTACAATATTGATTCGGTTAAAATCGATTAACCGCTCTAAAAAGTGACAAAATCAATATATCTCGATAGGATCACATCTCAGCTTCATTTTCCCGACGAATTCGTGTTCCTAAGATCAAATTACATCAAGAAAGCCTATGACCTCCTGTTAAACCCCCTAAAACTCAAAAGTTGGATTTTTACCCGGTTATCCGCGACGTTCGCGATCTAATTACCTCTATCTCGCGGTCAAAAATTAATCAATTTTTGTTTCCGATATTCGAAAGGCGTTGATACGCTATTCTTGTGTATTTTGAGCTCAGGAATTCGAATCTGCAAGCTGAATCCGTCTATCTATATTATTTACGCGGTTATAGTCGATTCAACGCTCTGAAAAGTGAAAGAATTAATATATTCCCGATAGGATTTTTTCCTAGCTTCATTCACTCGACGGATTCTTGTTTCCGCAATTGGGAGGTTGCTCTACATCATTCACAGAATTTCTGTGATTTTTCTTAGGATTAAAAAAAGTTATTCTTCCAAAGTTGAAAGAATGCATAGCTGCGAAGGCCTTGATTCAAAAGATAAAAAAAAATGTTAGGGATTCTTTGAAGATAGAATAATAACGTATAAAATGAAGAAAGAAATCGGATATATCGAGGTCTGGAGCGGCGTCGAATACATAGACCGCCCCATTCATCTTATGTATATAAAAATTTCGTGTCACGATGTATGTCGCGATAAACTCCGAAACTACTGAACCAATTTTCATCATATTCCGTAAGCATCTGTAATTTGGTTCAACTTGGGAGATAGGGTAGTTTTCATCTCAATAATTGATCTCAATATCTGTTAATGCAAATTAAATGTTCATTATATGACTTTAGTGTGTATTTATCGGTTCTTTATATAAAGTCCTAGTAAATGGCGGTTTGGCATCGAAAAGTTGCACAGACATCCGGTAGATGGCGCCGTGTTTCCATTGGAGCCTAATAAAACTCATATTTCATTCACAAAGATGACGCGTTCGAATATACAATTTACATATATTTTCATGCTCATAATACATTTGACCAATTTTGACATTTCGATACTCTACCTATAACTTTCAAATTTTAGCGGAACGTTTTATTTTCAATTCCATATGAATGAATCTATTTTTATTTGTTTTGGAATAGTATATTACACACCTAGGGCAGCAAAGCAAAGTCTATCTCGCGGTCAAAAATTATCAAATTTTTGTTTTCGATATTCGAAAGGCGTTGATACGCTATTCTTGTATATTTTGAGCAGAGAATTCAAATCTGCAAGCTGAATCCGTCTATCTATGATATTGACGCGGTTATGATCACTCCTTTAACGGTCTGACAAGTGAAAAAAGCAATATATCCCGATAGGATTTCATCTCAGCTTCATTTTCTCGACGAATTCGTGTTCCTGAGATCAAATCACATCAAGAAAGCCTATAACCGCCCATTGATTTCCCTCGAACTTGAAAGTCGGAATTCTACCTCGGTCAACGCGACGTTCGCAAGCTAATTACCGCTATCTCGCGGTCAGAAATTATCGATTTTTTTTTTTGGATATTCATCAGGCGTTGATACGCTATTCTTGTGTATTTTAAGCTCAGGTATTCGATTCCGCGAGCTAAATTCGTCTATCTATAATACTGACGCGGTTATAATCGATTTAACGCTCTGACAGGTGAAAAAATCAATATATCTCGATAGGATTTCATCTCAGCTTCATTTTCTCGACGGATTCGTGTTCCTCAGATCAAATTACATCAAGAAAGCCTATAACCGCTCATTGATTTCCCTCGAACTTGAAAGTCTGAATTTTACCTCGGTCAACGACGTTCGCAAGCTAATTACCGCTATCTCGCGGTCAGAAATTATCGATTTTTGTTTTTTTGTATTCAACAGGTGTTGATACGCTATTCTTGTGTATTTCGAGCTCAGGAATTCGATTCTGCAAGCTAAATTTGTCTATCTATAATATTCATCCGGTTCAAATCGAATTAACGCTCTAAAAAGTGAAAAAATTAATATATCTCGATAGGATTTCATCTTAGCTCTATTTCCACGACGGATTCGTGTTCCTGAGATCAATTTAAATCCGGAAAGCCTATGACCGCTCATTGATTCCCCCCGAACTTGAAAGTCGGAATTTTACCTCGGTCAACGACGTTCGCAAGCTAATTACCGCTATCTCGCGGTCAAAAATTATTGAATTTCTGTTTTCGATAATCGAAAGGCGTTGATACGCTATTCTTGTGTATTTTGAGCTCAGGAACTCGAATCTGCAAGCTAAATCCGTCTATCTATAATATTGACGCGGTTATAGTCGATTCAACGCTCTGAAAAGCGAAAGAATTAATATATCCCGATAGGATTTTTTCCTAGCTCTATTCCCTCGACGGATTCTTGTTTCCGCGATTGGGAGGTTGCTCTACATCATTCGCAGAATTTCTGTGATTTTTCTCAGGATTAAAAAAAGTTCTTTTCTCAGAGTTGAAAGAATGCATAGCTGCGAAGGCCTTGATTCAAAAAATAAAAAAAAAATTTCAGGGATTCTTTGAAGATAGAATAATAACGTATAAAATGAGGAATGAAATCGGATATATCGAGGTCTGGAGCGGCGTCGAATACATAGACCGCCCCATTCATCTTATGTATATAAAAATTTCGTGTCACGATGTATGTCGCGATAAACTCCGAAACTACTGAACCAATTTTCATCATATTCCGTAAGCATCAGTAATTTAGTTCAACTTGGGAGATAGGGTAGTTTTCATCTCAATAATTGATCTCAATATCTGTTAATGCAAATTAAATGTTCATTATATGACTTTAGTGTGTATTTATCGGTTCTTTATATAAAGTCCTAGTAAATGGCGGTTTGGCATCGAAAAGTTGCACAGACATCCGGTAGATGGCGCCGTGTTTCCATTGGAGCCCAATAAACCTCATATTTCATTCACAAAGATGACGCGTTTGAATGTACAATTTACATATATTTTCATGCTCATAATACATTTGACCAATTTTGACATTTCGATACTCTACCTATAACTTTCAAATTTTAGCGGAACGTTTTATTTTCAATTCCATATGAATGAATCTATTTTTAATTGTTTTAGTATAGTATATTACACACCTAGGGCAGCAAAGCAAAGTCTATCTCGCGGTCAAAAATTATCAAATTTTTGTTTTCGATATTCGAAAGGCGTTGATACGCTATTCTTGTATATTTTGAGCAGAGAATTTAAATCTGTAAGCTGAATCCGTCTATCATAATATTGACGCGGTTATGATCACTCCTTTAACGGTCTGACGAGTGAAAAAATCAATATATCCCGATAGGATTTCATCTCAGCTTCATTTTCTCGACGGATTCGTGTTCCTCAGATCAAATCACATCAAGAAAGCCTATAACCGCTCATTGATTTCCCTCGAACTTGAAAGTCGGAATTTTACCTCGGTCAACGACGTTCGTAAGCTAATTACCGCTATCTCGCGGTCAGAAATTATCGATTTTTGTTTTTTTGTATTCAACAGGTGTTGATACGCTATTCTCGTGTATTTCGAGCTCAGGAATTCGATTCTGCAAGCTAAATTTGTCTATCTATAATATTCATCCGGTTCAAATCGAATTAACGCTCTAAAAAGTGAAAAAATTAATATATCTCGATAGGATTTCATCTTAGCTCTATTTCCACGACGGATTCGTGTTCCTGAGATCAATTTACATCCGGAAAGCCTATGACCGCTCATTGATTCCCCCCGAACTTGAAAGTCGGAATTTTACCTCGGTCAACGACGTTCGCAAGCTAATTACCGCTATCTCGCGGTCAAAAATTATTAAATTTTTGTTCTCGATATTTGAAAGGCGTTGATACGCTATTCTTGTGTATTTTGAGCTCAGGAACTCGAATGTACGAGCTGAATCCGTCTATCTATAATATTGACGCAGTTATTATTGATTTAACGCTCTAGAAAGTAATAAAACTAATATATCTCGATAGGATTTCATCTCAGCTTCATTTCCACGACGGATTCGTGTTTCTGAGATCAAATTACATCAAGAAAGCCTATAACCACCTATTGATTCCCCTTGAACTTGAAATTCGGAATTTTACCTCGGTCAACGACGTTCGCAAGCTAATTACCGCTATCTCGCGGTCAAAAATTATTAAATTTTTGTTTTCGATATTCGAAAGGCGTTGATACGCCATTCTTGTGTATTTTGAGCTGAGGAATTCAAATCTGCAAGCTGAATCCGTCTATCTATAATATTGACGCGGTTATAGTCGATTCAACCTTCTGAAAAGCGAAAGAATTAAGATATCCCGATAGGATTCTTTCCTAGCTTCATTCACTCGACGGATTCTCGTTTCTGCGATTCAGAGGTTGCTCTATATCATTCACAGAATTTCTGTGATTTTTCTTAGGATTGAAAAAAGTTCTTTTTCCAAAGTTGAAAGAATGCATAAATGCGAAGGCCTTGATTCAAAAGATAAAAAAAAATTTTTAGGGATTCTTCGAAGATAGAATAATAACGTATAAAATGAAGAATGAAATCGGATATATCGAGGTCTGGAGCGGCGTCGAATACATAGACCGCCCCATACATCTTATGTATATAAAAATTTCGTGTCACGATGTATGTCGCGATAAACTCCGAAACTACTGAACCAATTTTCATCATATTCCGTAAGCATCAGTAATTTAGTTCAACTTGGGAGATAGGGTAGTTTTCATCTCAATAATTGATCTCAATATCTGTTAATGCAAATTAAATGTTCATTACATGACTTTAGTGTGTAATTATCGGTTCTTTATATAAAGTCCTAGTAAATGGCGGTTTGGCATCGAAAAGTTGCACAGACATCCGGTAGATGGCGCCGTGTTTCCATTGGAGCCCAATAAACCTCATATTTCATTCACAAAGATGACGCGTTTGAATATACAATTTACATATATTTTCATGCTCATAATACATTTGACCAATTTTGACATTTCGATACTTTACCTATAACTTTCAAATTTCAGCGGAACGTTTCATTTTCAATCCCATATGATTGAATCTCTTTTTAATTTTTTTAGAATAGTATATTACACACCTAGGGCAGCAAAGCAAAGTCTATCTCGCGGTCAAAAATTACTAAATTTTTGTTCTCGATATTTGAAAGGCGTTGATACGCTATTCTTGTGTATTTTGAGCTCAGAAACTCGAATTTACGAGCTGAATCCGTCTATCTATGATATTGACGCGGTTATTATTGATTTAACGCTCTAGAAAGTAATAAAATCAATATATCTCGATAGGATTTTATCTCAGCTTTATTTCCACGACGGATTCGTGTTCCTGAGATTAAATTACATCAAGAAAGCCTGTAACCGCCTATTGATTCCCCTCGAACTTGAAAGTCGGAATTTTAACTCGGTCAACGACGTTCGCAAGCTAATTACCGCTATCTCGCGGTCAAAAATTATTGAATTTCAGTTTTCGATATTCGAAAGGCGTTGTTACGTTATTCTTGTATATTTTGAGCTGAGGAATCTAAATCTGCAAGCTGAATCCATCTCTCTATAATATTGACGCGGTTATAATTGATTCAACGCTCTAGAAAGTAAAAAAATCAATACATCTCGATAGGATTTTATCTCAGCTTCATTTCCACGACGGATTCGTGTTTCTGAGATCAAATTACATCAAGAAAGCCTGTAACCGCCTATTGATTCCCCTCGAACTTGAAAGTCGGAATTTTACCTCGGTCCACGACGTTCGCTAGCGAATTACCGCTATCTCGCGGTCAAAAATTATTGAATTTTTGTTTTCGATATTCGAAAGGCGTTGATACGCTATTCTCGTGTATTTTGAGCCCAGGAATTCGAATCTGCAAGCTAAATTTGTCTATCTATAATATTGATCCGGTTCAAGTCAAATTAATGCTCTAAAAAGTGAAAAAACTAATATATCTTGATAGGATTTCATCTCAGCTCTATTTTCACGACGGATTCGTGTTCCTGAGATCAAATTTCATTGAGAAAGCCTGTAACCGCCTATTGATTCCCCTCGAACTTGAAAGTCGGAATTTTCCCTCGGTCAACGACGTTCGCAAGCTAATTACCGCTATCTCGCGGTCAAAAATTATTGAATTTTTGTTTTCGATATTCGAGAGGCGTTGATACGCTATTCTCGTGTATTTTGAGCTCAGGAATTCGAATCTGCAAGCTAAATTTGTCTATCTATAATATTGATCCGGTTCAAGTCGAATTAACGCTCTAAAAAGTGAAAAAACTAATATATCTCGATAGGATTTCATCTCAGCTTCATTTTCACGACGGATTCGTGTTCTTGAGATCAAATTACATCAAGAAAGCCTGTAACCGCCTATTGATTCCCCTCGAACTTGAAAGTCGGAATTTTCCCTCGGTCAACGACGTTCGCAAGCTAATTACCGCTATCTCGCGGTCAAAAATTATTAAATTTTTGTTCTCGATATTTGAAAGGCGTTGATACGCTATTCTTGTGTATTTTGAGCTCAGGAACTCGAATTTACGAGCTGAATCCGTCTATCTATAATATTGACGCAGTTATTATTGATTTAACGCTCTAGAAAGTAATAAAACTAATATATCTTGATAGGATTTCATCTCAGCTTCATTTCCACGACGGATTCGTGTTCCTGAGATCAAATTACATCAAGAAAGCCTGTAACCGCCTATTGATTCCCCTCGAACTTGAAAGTCGGAATTTTCCCTCGGTCAACGACGTTCGCAAGCTAATTACCGCTATCTCGCGGTCAAAAATTATTGAATTTTAGTTTTCGATACTCGAAAGGCGTTGATACACTATTCTCGTGTATTTTGAGCTCAGGAATTCGATCCTGCAAGCTAAATTTGTCTATCTATAATATTGATCCGGTTCAAGTCGAATTAACGCTCTAAAAAGTGGAAAAACTAATATATCTCGATAGGATTTCATCTCAGCTTCATTTCCACGACGGATTCGTGTTTCTGAGATCAAATTACATCAAGAAAGCCTATAACCACCTATTGATTCCCCTTGAACTTGAAATTCGGAATTTTACCTCGGTCAACGACGTTCGCAAGCTAATTACCGCTATCTCGCGGTCAAAAATTATTAAATTTTTGTTTTCGATATTCGAAAGGCGTTGATACGCCATTCTTGTGTATTTTGAGCTGAGGAATTCAAATCTGCAAGCTGAATCCGTCTATCTATAATATTGACGCGGTTATAGTCGATTCAACCTTCTGAAAAGCGAAAGAATTAAGATATCCCGATAGGATTCTTTCCTAGCTTCATTCACTCGACGGATTCTCGTTTCTGCGATTCAGAGGTTGCTCTATATCATTCACAGAATTTCTGTGATTTTTCTTAGGATTGAAAAAAGTTCTTTCTCCAAAGTTGAAAGAATGCATAGCTGCGAAGGCCTTGATTCAAAAGATAAAAAAAAATTTTTAGGGATTCTTCGAAGATAGAATAATAACGTATAAAATGAAGAATGAAATCGGATATATCGAGGCCTGGAGCGGCGTCGAATACATAGACCGCCCCATACATCTTATGTATATAAAAATTTCGTGTCACGATGTATGTCGCGATAAACTCCGATACTACTGGACCAATTTTCATCATATTTTGTAAGCATCTGTAATTTGGTTCAACTTGGGAGATAGGGTAGTTTTTATCTCAAAAATTGATCTCAATATTTGTTATTGCAAATCAAATGTTCATTACACGACTTTCGTGTGTATTTATCGTTTCTTACTATAAAGTCCTAGTAAATGGCGGTTTGGCATCGAAAAAGTGCACAGATATCCGGTAGATGGCGCCGTGTTTCTATTGAAGCCCAATAAACCTCATATTTAATTCACAAAGATGACGCGTTTGAATATACAATGTACATATATTTTCATGCTCATAATACATTTGACCAATTTTGACATTTCGATACTTTACCTATAACTTTCAAATTTTAGCGGAACTTTCTATTTGCAATCCCATATGATTGAATCTATTTTTAATTTTTTTAGAATAGTATATTACACACCTAGGGCAGCAAAGCAAAGTCTATCTCGCGGTCAAAAATTACTAAATTTTTGTTCTCGATATTTGAAAGGCGTTGATACGCTATTCTTGTGTATTTTGAGCTCAGAAACTCGAATTTACGAGCTGAATCCGTCTATCTATGATATTGACGCGGTTATTATTGATTTAACGCTCTAGAAAGTAATAAAATCAATATATCTCGATAGGATTTCATCTCAGCTTTATTTCCACGACGGATTCGTGTTCCTGAGATCAAATTACATCAAGAAAGCCTGTAACCGCCTATTGATTCCCCTCGAACTTGAAAGTCGGAATTTTAACTCGGTCAACGACGTTCGCAAGCTAATTACCGCTATCTCGCGGTCAAAAATTATTGAATTTCAGTTTTCGATATTCGAAAGGCGTTGTTACGTTATTCTTGTATATTTTGAGCTGAGGAATCTAAATCTGCAAGCTGAATCCATCTCTCTATAATATTGACGCGGTTATAATTGATTCAACGCTCTAGAAAGTAAAAAAATCAATATATCTCGATAGGATATTATCTCAGCTTCATTTCCACGACGGATTCGTGTTCCTGAGATCAAATTACATCGAGAAAGCCTGTAACCGCCTATCGATTCCCCTCGAACTTGAAAGTCGGAATTTTCCCTCGGTCAACGACGTTCGCAAGCTAATTACCGCTATCTCGCGGTCTAAAATTATTGAATTTCAGTTTTCGATATTCGAAAGGCGTTGATACGCTATTTTCGTGTATTTTGAGCTCAGGAATTCGAATCTGCAAGCTAAATATGTCTATCTATAATATTGATCCGGTTCAAGTTGAATTAACGCTCTAAAAAGTGAAAAAACTAATATATCTCGATAGGATTTCATCTCAGCTCCATTTCCACGACGGATTCGTGTTTCTGAGATCAAATTACATCAAGAAAGCCTGTAACCGCCTATTGATTCCCCTCGAACTTGAAAGTCGGAATTTTAACTCGGTCAACGACGTTCGCAAGCTAATTACCGCTATCTCGCGGTCAAAAATTATTGAATTTCAGTTTTCGATATTCGAAAGGCGTTGTTACGTTATTCTTGTATATTTTGAGCTGAGGAATCTAAATCTGCAAGCTGAATCCATCTCTCTATAATATTGACGCGGTTATAATTGATTCAACGCTCTAGAAAGTAAAAAAATCAATACATCTCGATAGGATTTTATCTCAGCTTCATTTCCACGACGGATTCGTGTTTCTGAGATCAAATTACATTAAGAAAGCCTGTAACCGCCTATTGATTCCCTTCGTACTTGAAAGTCGGAATTTCACGTCGGTCAACGACGTTCGCAAGCTAATTACCGCTATCTCGCGGTCAAAAATTATTAAATTTTTGTTTTCTATATTTGAAGAGCGTTGATACGCTATTCTTGTGAATTTTGAGCTCAGGAACTCGAATTTACGAGCTGAATCCGTCCATCTATAATATTGACGCGGTTATTATTAATTTAACTCTCTAGAAAGTAAAAAAATCAATACATCTCGATAGGATTTCATCCCAGCTTTATTTCCACGACGGATTCGTGTTCCTGAGATCAAATTACATCAAGGAAGCCTATAACCACCTATTGATTCCCCTCGAACTTGAAAGTCGGAATTTTACCTCGGTCCACGACGTTCGCTAGCGAATTACCGCTATTTCGTGGTCAGAAATTATCGATTTTCTTTTTTAGATATTCAACAGGCGCTGATACGCTATTCCTGTGTATTTTGAGCTCAGGAACTCAAATCTGCAAGCTGAATCCGTCTATCTATAATATTGACGCGGTTATTATTGATTTAACGCTCTCGAAAGTAATAAAATCAATATATCTCGATAGGATTTTATCTCAGCTTTATTTCCACGACGGATTCGTGTTCCTGAGATCAAATTACATCAAGAAAGCCTGTAACCGCCTATTGATTCCCCTCGAACTTGAAAGTCGGAATTTTAACTCGGTCAACGACGTCCGCAAGCTAATTACCGCTATCTCGCGGTCAAAAATCATTGAATTTTTGTTTTCGATATTCGAAAGGCGTTGATACGCTATTCTCGTGTATTTTGAGCTCGGGAATTCGATTCTGCAAGCTAAATTCGTCTATCTATAATATTGATCCGGTTCAAGTCGAATTAACGCTCTTAAAAGTGAAAAAATTAATAAATCTCGATAGGATTTCATCTCAGCTTCATTTTCACGACGGATTCGTGTTCCTGAGATCAAATTACATCAAGGAAGCCTATAACCGCCAATTGATTCCCCTCGTACTTGAAAGTCGGAATTTTACCTCGGTCAACGACGTTCTTAAGCTAATTACCGCTATCTCGCGGTCAAAAATTATTAAATTTTAGTTTTCGATATTCGAAAGGCGTTGATACGGTATTTTTGTGTATTTTGAGCTCAGGAATTCGATTCTGCGAGCTAAATCCGTCTATCTATAATATTGACTCGGTTATAATCGATTTAACGCTCTGACAAGTGAAAAAATCAATATATCTCGATGGGATTTCATCTCAGCTTCATTTTCACGACGGATTCGTGTTCCTGGGATCAAATCACATCAATGAAGCCTATGACCACCTAGTGAATTCCCTCTAACTTGAGAGTCGGATTTTTACGTCGGTCAACGACGTTTGCAAGCTAATTACCGCTATCTCGCGGTCAAAAATCATTGAATTTTTGTTTTCGATATTCGAAAGGCGTTGATACGCTATTCTCGTGTATTTTGAGCTCGGGAATTCGATTCTGCAAGCTAAATTCGTCTATCTATAATATTGATCCGGTTCAAGTCGAATTAACGCTCTTAAAAGTGAAAAAATTAATAAATCTCGATAGGATTTCATCTCAGCTTCATTTCCACGACGGATTCGTGTTCCTAAGATCAAATTTCATCAAGAAAGCCTGTAACCGCCTATTGATTCCCTTTGTACTTGAAAGTCGGAATTTTACGTCGGTCAACGACGTTCGCAAGCTAATTACCGCTATCTCGCGGTCAAAAATCATTGAATTTTTGTTTTCGATATTCGAAAGGCGTTGTTACGCTATTCTGGTGTATTTTGAGCTCAGGAATTCGATTCTGCGAGCTAAATTTGTCTATCTATAATATTGATCCGGTTCAAGTCGAATTAACGCTCTAAAAAGTGAAAAAACTAATATATCTCGATAGGATTTCATCTCAGCTTCATTTTCACGACGGATTCGTGTTCCTGAGATTAAATTACATCAAGAAAGCCTGTAACCGCCTATTGATTCCCTTCGTACTTGAAAGTCGGAATTTTACGTCGGTCAACGACGTTCGCAAGCTAATTACCGCTATCTTGCGGTCAAAAATTATTAAATTTTTGTTCTCGATATTTGAAAGGCGTTGATACGCTATTCTTGTGTATTTTGAGCTCAGAAACTCGAATTCACGAGCTGAATCTGTCTATCCATGATATTGACGCGGTTATTATTGATTTAACGCTCTAGAAAGTAATAAAATCAATATATCTCGATAGGATTTTATCCCAGCTTTATTTCCACGACGGATTCTTGTTTCCGCGAGTGGGAGGTTGTTCTTCAACATTCACAGAATTTCTGTGATTTTTCTTAGGATTGAAAAAAGTTCTTTTTCCAAAGTTGAAAGAATGCATAAATGCGAAGGCCTTGATTCAAAAGATAAAAAAAAATTTTTAGGGATTCTTCGAAGATAGAATAATAACGTATAAAATGAAGAATGAAATCGGATATATCGAGGTCTGAAGCGGCGTCGAATACATAGACCGCCCCATACATCTTATGTATATAAAAATTTCGTGTCACGATGTATGTCGCGATAAACTCCGATACTACTGGACCAATTTTTATCATATTTTGTAAGCATCTGTAATTTGGTTCAACTTGGAAGATAGGGTAGTTTTTATCTCAAAAATTGATCTCTATATTTGTTATTGCAAATTAAATGTTCATTACACGACTTTAGTGTGTATTTATCGGTTCTTACTATAAAGTCCTAGTAAATGGCGGTTTGGCATCGAAAAAGTGCACAGATATCCGGTAGATGGCGCCGTGTTTCTATTGAAGCCCAATAAACCTCATATTTCATTCACAAAGATGACGCGTTTGAATATACAATTCACATATATTTTCATGTTCATAATACATTTGACCAATTTTGACATTTTGATACTTTACCTATAACTTTCAAATTTTAGCGGAACGTTTCATTTTCAATCCCATATGATTGAATCTATTTTTAATTTTTTTAGAATAGTAAATTACACACCTAGGGCAGCAAAGCAAAGTCTATCTCGCGGTCAAAAATCATTAAATTTTTGTTTTCGATATTCGAAAGGCGTTGATACGCTATTCTTGTATATTTCGAGCTGAGGAATCTAAATCTGCAAGCTGAATCCATCTCTCTATAATATTGACGCGGTTATAATTGATTCAACGCTCTAGAAAGTAAAAAAATCAATATATCTCGATCGGATTTTATCTCAGCTTCATTTCCACGACGGATTCGTGTTTCTGAGATCAAATTACATCAAGAAAGCCTGTAACCGCCTATTGATTCCCTTCGTACTTGAAAGTCGGAATTTTACGTCGGTCAACGACGTTCGCAAGCTAATTACCGCTATCTCGCGGTCAAAAATCATTGAATTTTTGTTTTCGATATTCGAAAGGCGTTGATACGCTATTCTCGTGTATTTTGAGCTCGGGAATTCGATTCTGCAAGCTAAATTCGTCTATCTATAATATTGATCCGGTTCAAGCCGAATCAACGCTCTAAAAAGTGAAAAAACTAATATATCTCGATAGGATTTGATCTCAGCTCTATTTCCACGACGGATTCGTGTTCCTGAGATCAAATTACATCAAGAAAGCCTGTAACCGCCTATTGATTCCCCTCGTACTTGAAAGTCGGAATTTTACCTCGGTCAACGACGTTCGCAAGCTAATTACCGCTATCTCGCGGTCAAAAATTATTGAATTTTAGTTTTCGATATCCGAAAGGCGTTGATACGCTATTCTCGTGTATAATGAGCTCAGGAATTCGATTCTGCAAGCTAAATTTGTCTATCTATAATATTGATTCGGTTCAAGTCGAATTAACGCTCTAAAAAGTGAAAAAACTAATATATCTCGATAGGATTTCATCTCAGCTTCATCTCCACGACGGATTCGTGTTCCCGAGATCAAATTACATCAAGGAAGCCTATAACCGCCAATTGATTCCCCTCGTACTTGAAAGTCGGAATTTTACCTCGGTCAACGACGTTCTTAAGCTAATTACCGCTATCTCGCGGTCAAAAATTATTAAATTTTAGTTTTCGATATTCGAAAGGCGTTGATACGGTATTTTTGTGTATTTTGAGCTCAGGAATTCGATTCTGCGAGCTAAATCCGTCTATCTATAATATTGACTCGGTTATAATCGATTTAACGCTCTGACAAGTGAAAAAATCAATATATCTCGATGGGATTTCATCTCAGCTTCATTTTCACGACGGATTCGTGTTCCTGGGATCAAATCACATCAATGAAGCCTATGACCACCTAGTGAATTCCCTCTAACTTGAGAGTCGGATTTTTACGTCGGTCAACGACGTTTGCAAGCTAATTACCGCTATCTCGCGGTCAAAAATCATTGAATTTTTGTTTTCGATATTCGAAAGGCGTTGATACGCTATTCTCGTGTATTTTGAGCTCGGGAATTCGATTCTGCAAGCTAAATTCGTCTATCTATAATATTGATCCGGTTCAAGTCGAATTAACGCTCTTAAAAGTGAAAAAATTAATAAATCTCGATAGGATTTCATCTCAGCTTCATTTCCACGACGGATTCGTGTTCCTAAGATCAAATTTCATCAAGAAAGCCTGTAACCGCCTATTGATTCCCTTTGTACTTGAAAGTCGGAATTTTACCTCGGTCAACGACGTTCGCAAGCTAATTACCGCTATCTCGCGGTCAAAAATCATTGAATTTTTGTTTTCGATATTCGAAAGGCGTTGTTACGCTATTCTGGTGTATTTTGAGCTCAGGAATTCGATTCTGCGAGCTAAATTTGTCTATCTATAATATTGATCCGGTTCAAGTCGAATTAACGCTCTAAAAAGTGAAAAAACTAATATATCTCGATAGGATTTCATCTCAGCTTCATTTTCACGACGGATTCGTGTTCCTGAGATTAAATTACATCAAGAAAGCCTGTAACCGCCTATTGATTCCCTTCGTACTTGAAAGTCGGAATTTTACGTCGGTCAACGACGTTCGCAAGCTAATTACCGCTATCTTGCGGTCAAAAATTATTAAATTTTTGTTCTCGATATTTGAAAGGCGTTGATACGCTATTCTTGTGTATTTTGAGCTCAGAAACTCGAATTCACGAGCTGAATCTGTCTATCCATGATATTGACGCGGTTATTATTGATTTAACGCTTTAGAAAGTAATAAAATCAATATATCTCGATAGGATTTTATCCCAGCTTTATTTCCACGACGGATTCTTGTTTCCGCGAGTGGGAGGTTGTTCTTCAACATTCACAGAATTTCTGTGATTTTTCTTAGGATTGAAAAAAGTTCTTTTTCCAAAGTTGAAAGAATGCATAAATGCGAAGGCCTTGATTCAAAAGATAAAAAAAAATTTTTAGGGATTCTTCGAAGATAGAATAATAACGTATAAAATGAAGAATGAAATCGGATATATCGAGGTCTGAAGCGGCGTCGAATACATAGACCGCCCCATACATCTTATGTATATAAAAATTTCGTGTCACGATGTATGTCGCGATAAACTCCGATACTACTGGACCAATTTTTATCATATTTTGTAAGCATCTGTAATTTGGTTCAACTTGGAAGATAGGGTAGTTTTTATCTCAAAAATTGATCTCTATATTTGTTATTGCAAATTAAATGTTCATTACACGACTTTAGTGTGTATTTATCGGTTCTTACTATAAAGTCCTAGTAAATGGCGGTTTGGCATCGA
This sequence comes from Athalia cordata, assembly GCA_963932425.1. NCBI lineage: Eukaryota > Metazoa > Arthropoda > Insecta > Hymenoptera > Athaliidae > Athalia > Athalia cordata. The sequence continues at coordinate 65,590,358 of OZ010625.1, forward strand.
AAAAGTGCACAGATATCCGGTAGATGGCGCCGTGTTTCTATTGAAGCCCAATAAACCTCATATTTCATTCACAAAGATGACGCGTTTGAATATACAATTCACATATATTTTCATGTTCATAATACATTTGACCAATTTTGTCATTTTGATACTTTACCTATAACTTTCAAATTTTAGCGGAACGTTTCATTTTCAATCCCATATGATTGAATCTATTTTTAATTTTTTTAGAATAGTAAATTACACACCTAGGGCAGCAAAGCAAAGTCTATCTCGCGGTCAAAAATCATTAAATTTTTGTTTTCGATATTCGAAAGGCGTTGATACGCTATTCTTGTATATTTCGAGCTGAGGAATCTAAATCTGCAAGCTGAATCCATCTCTCTATAATATTGACGCGGTTATAATTGATTCAACGCTCTAGAAAGTAAAAAAATCAATATATCTCGATCGGATTTTATCTCAGCTTCATTTCCACGACGGATTCGTGTTTCTGAGATCAAATTACATCAAGAAAGCCTGTAACCGCCTATTGATTCCCTTCGTACTTGAAAGTCGGAATTTTACGTCGGTCAACGACGTTCGCAAGCTAATTACCGCTATCTCGCGGTCAAAAATCATTGAATTTTTGTTTTCGATATTCGAAAGGCGTTGATACGCTATTCTCGTGTATTTTGAGCTCGGGAATTCGATTCTGCAAGCTAAATTCGTCTATCTATAATATTGATCCGGTTCAAGCCGAATCAACGCTCTAAAAAGTGAAAAAACTAATATATCTCGATAGGATTTCATCTCAGCTTCATTTCCACGACGGATTCGTGTTCCTGAGATCAAATTACATCAAGAAAGCCTGTAACCGCCTATTGATTCCCCTCGTACTTGAAAGTCGGAATTTTACCTCGGTCAACGACGTTCGCAAGCTAATTACCGCTATCTCGCGGTCAAAAATTATTGAATTTTAGTTTTCGATATCCGAAAGGCGTTGATACGCTATTCTCGTGTATAATGAGCTCAGGAATTCGATTCTGCAAGCTAAATTTGTCTATCTATAATATTGATTCGGTTCAAGTCGAATTAACGCTCTAAAAAGTGAAAAAACTAATATATCTCGATAGGATTTCATCTCAGCTTCATCTCCACGACGGATTCGTGTTCCTGAGATCAAATTACATCAAGAAAGCCTGTAACCGCCTATTGATTTCCCTCGAACTTGAAAGTCGGAATTTTACCTCGGTCAACGACGTTCGCAAGCTAATTACCGCTATCTCGCGGTCAAAAATTATTAAATTTTATTTTTCGATATTCGAAAGGCGTTGATACGCTATTCATATGTATTTCGAGCTTAGGAATCCGAATCTGCAAGCTAAATTTGTCTATCTATAATATTGATCCGGTTCAAGTCGAATTAACGCTCTAAAAAGTGAAAAAACTAATATATCTCGATAGGATTTCATCTCAGCTTCATTTTCACGACGGATTCGTGTTCTTGAGATCAAATTACATCAAGAAAGCCTGTAACCGCCTATTGATTCCCCTCGAACTTGAAAGTCGGAATTTTCCCTCGGTCAACGACGTTCGCAAGCTAATTACCGCTATCTCGCGGTCAAAAATTATTAAATTTTTGTTCTCGATATTTGAAAGGCGTTGATACGCTATTCTTGTGTATTTTGAGCTCAGGAACTCGAATTTACGAGCTGAATCCGTCTATCTATAATATTGACGCAGTTATTATTGATTTAACGCTCTAGAAAGTAATAAAACTAATATATCTTGATAGGATTTCATCTCAGCTTCATTTCCACGACGGATTCGTGTTCCTGAGATCAAATTACATCAAGAAAGCCTGTAACCGCCTATTGATTCCCCTCGAACTTGAAAGTCGGAATTTTCCCTCGGTCAACGACGTTCGCAAGCTAATTACCGCTATCTCGCGGTCAAAAATTATTGAATTTTAGTTTTCGATACTCGAAAGGCGTTGATACACTATTCTCGTGTATTTTGAGCTCAGGAATTCGATCCTGCAAGCTAAATTTGTCTATCTATAATATTGATCCGGTTCAAGTCGAATTAACGCTCTAAAAAGTGGAAAAACTAATATATCTCGATAGGATTTCATCTCAGCTTCATTTCCACGACGGATTCGTGTTTCTGAGATCAAATTACATCAAGAAAGCCTATAACCACCTATTGATTCCCCTTGAACTTGAAATTCGGAATTTTACCTCGGTCAACGACGTTCGCAAGCTAATTACCGCTATCTCGCGGTCAAAAATTATTAAATTTTTGTTTTCGATATTCGAAAGGCGTTGATACGCCATTCTTGTGTATTTTGAGCTGAGGAATTCAAATCTGCAAGCTGAATCCGTCTATCTATAATATTGACGCGGTTATAGTCGATTCAACCTTCTGAAAAGCGAAAGAATTAAGATATCCCGATAGGATTCTTTCCTAGCTTCATTCACTCGACGGATTCTCGTTTCTGCGATTCAGAGGTTGCTCTATATCATTCACAGAATTTCTGTGATTTTTCTTAGGATTGAAAAAAGTTCTTTCTCCAAAGTTGAAAGAATGCATAGCTGCGAAGGCCTTGATTCAAAAGATGAAAAAAAATTTTTAGGGATTCTTCGAAGATAGAATAATAACGTATAAAATGAAGAATGAAATCGGATATATCGAGGCCTGGAGCGGCGTCGAATACATAGACCGCCCCATACATCTTATGTATATAAAAATTTCGTGTCACGATGTATGTCGCGATAAACTCCGATACTACTGGACCAATTTTCATCATATTTTGTAAGCATCTGTAATTTGGTTCAACTTGGGAGATAGGGTAGTTTTCATCTCAAAAATTGATCTCAATATTTGTTATTGCAAATCAAATGTTCATTACACGACTTTCGTGTGTATTTATCGTTTCTTACTATAAAGTCCTAGTAAATGGCGGTTTGGCATCGAAAAAGTGCACAGATATCCGGTAGATGGCGCCGTGTTTCTATTGAAGCCCAATAAACCTCATATTTAATTCACAAAGATGACGCGTTTGAATATACAATGTACATATATTTTCATGCTCATAATACATTTGACCAATTTTGACATTTCGATACTTTACCTATAACTTTCAAATTTTAGCGGAACTTTCTATTTGCAATCCCATATGATTGAATCTATTTTTAATTTTTTTAGAATAGTATATTTCACACCTAGGGCAGCAAAGCAAAGTCTATCTCGCGGTCAAAAATTACTAAATTTTTGTTCTCGATATTTGAAAGGCGTTGATACGCTATTCTTGTGTATTTTGAGCTCAGAAACTCGAATTTACGAGCTGAATCCGTCTATCTATGATATTGACGCGGTTATTATTGATTTAACGCTCTAGAAAGTAATAAAATCAATATATCTCGATAGGATTTCATCTCAGCTTTATTTCCACGACGGATTCGTGTTCCTGAGATCAAATTACATCAAGAAAGCCTGTAACCGCCTATTGATTCCCCTCGAACTTGAAAGTCGGAATTTTAACTCGGTCAACGACGTTCGCAAGCTAATTACCGCTATCTCGCGGTCAAAAATTATTGAATTTCAGTTTTCGATATTCGAAAGGCGTTGTTACGTTATTCTTGTATATTTTGAGCTGAGGAATCTAAATCTGCAAGCTGAATCCATCTCTCTATAATATTGACGCGGTTATAATTGATTCAACGCTCTAGAAAGTAAAAAAATCAATATATCTCGATAGGATATTATCTCAGCTTCATTTCCACGACGGATTCGTGTTCCTGAGATCAAATTACATCGAGAAAGCCTGTAACCGCCTATCGATTCCCCTCGAACTTGAAAGTCGGAATTTTCCCTCGGTCAACGACGTTCGCAAGCTAATTACCGCTATCTCGCGGTCTAAAATTATTGAATTTCAGTTTTCGATATTCGAAAGGCGTTGATACGCTATTTTCGTGTATTTTGAGCTCAGGAATTCGAATCTGCAAGCTAAATTTGTCTATCTATAATATTGATCCGGTTCAAGTTGAATTAACGCTCTAAAAAGTGAAAAAACTAATATATCTCGATAGGATTTCATCTCAGCTCCATTTCCACGACGGATTCGTGTTTCTGAGATCAAATTACATCAAGAAAGCCTGTAACCGCCTATTGATTCCCCTCGAACTTGAAAGTCGGAATTTTAACTCGGTCAACGACGTTCGCAAGCTAATTACCGCTATCTCGCGGTCAAAAATTATTGAATTTCAGTTTTCGATATTCGAAAGGCGTTGTTACGTTATTCTTGTATATTTTGAGCTGAGGAATCTAAATCTGCAAGCTGAATCCATCTCTCTATAATATTGACGCGGTTATAATTGATTCAACGCTCTAGAAAGTAAAAAAATCAATACATCTCGATAGGATTTTATCTCAGCTTCATTTCCACGACGGATTCGTGTTTCTGAGATCAAATTACATTAAGAAAGCCTGTAACCGCCTATTGATTCCCTTCGTACTTGAAAGTCGGAATTTCACGTCGGTCAACGACGTTCGCAAGCTAATTACCGCTATCTCGCGGTCAAAAATTATTAAATTTTTGTTTTCTATATTTGAAGAGCGTTGATACGCTATTCTTGTGAATTTTGAGCTCAGGAACTCGAATTTACGAGCTGAATCCGTCCATCTATAATATTGACGCGGTTATTATTAATTTAACTCTCTAGAAAGTAAAAAAATCAATACATCTCGATAGGATTTCATCCCAGCTTTATTTCCACGACGGATTCGTGTTCCTGAGATCAAATTACATCAAGGAAGCCTATAACCACCTATTGATTCCCCTCGAACTTGAAAGTCGGAATTTTACCTCGGTCCACGACGTTCGCTAGCGAATTACCGCTATTTCGTGGTCAGAAATTATCGATTTTCTTTTTTAGATATTCAACAGGCGCTGATACGCTATTCCTGTGTATTTTGAGCTCAGGAACTCAAATCTGCAAGCTGAATCCGTCTATCTATAATATTGACGCGGTTATTATTGATTTAACGCTCTCGAAAGTAATAAAATCAATATATCTCGATAGGATTTTATCTCAGCTTTATTTCCACGACGGATTCGTGTTCCTGAGATCAAATTACATCAAGAAAGCCTGTAACCGCCTATTGATTCCCCTCGAACTTGAAAGTCGGAATTTTAACTCGGTCAACGACGTCCGCAAGCTAATTACCGCTATCTCGCGGTCAAAAATCATTGAATTTTTGTTTTCGATATTCGAAAGGCGTTGATACGCTATTCTCGTGTATTTTGAGCTCGGGAATTCGATTCTGCAAGCTAAATTCGTCTATCTATAATATTGATCCGGTTCAAGTCGAATTAACGCTCTTAAAAGTGAAAAAATTAATAAATCTCGATAGGATTTCATCTCAGCTTCATTTTCACGACGGATTCGTGTTCCTGAGATCAAATTACATCAAGGAAGCCTATAACCGCCAATTGATTCCCCTCGTACTTGAAAGTCGGAATTTTACCTCGGTCAACGACGTTCTTAAGCTAATTACCGCTATCTCGCGGTCAAAAATTATTAAATTTTAGTTTTCGATATTCGAAAGGCGTTGATACGGTATTTTTGTGTATTTTGAGCTCAGGAATTCGATTCTGCGAGCTAAATCCGTCTATCTATAATATTGACTCGGTTATAATCGATTTAACGCTCTGACAAGTGAAAAAATCAATATATCTCGATGGGATTTCATCTCAGCTTCATTTTCACGACGGATTCGTGTTCCTGGGATCAAATCACATCAATGAAGCCTATGACCACCTAGTGAATTCCCTCTAACTTGAGAGTCGGATTTTTACGTCGGTCAACGACGTTTGCAAGCTAATTACCGCTATCTCGCGGTCAAAAATCATTGAATTTTTGTTTTCGATATTCGAAAGGCGTTGATACGCTATTCTCGTGTATTTTGAGCTCGGGAATTCGATTCTGCAAGCTAAATTCGTCTATCTATAATATTGATCCGGTTCAAGTCGAATTAACGCTCTTAAAAGTGAAAAAATTAATAAATCTCGATAGGATTTCATCTCAGCTTCATTTCCACGACGGATTCGTGTTCCTAAGATCAAATTTCATCAAGAAAGCCTGTAACCGCCTATTGATTCCCTTTGTACTTGAAAGTCGGAATTTTACGTCGGTCAACGACGTTCGCAAGCTAATTACCGCTATCTCGCGGTCAAAAATCATTGAATTTTTGTTTTCGATATTCGAAAGGCGTTGTTACGCTATTCTGGTGTATTTTGAGCTCAGGAATTCGATTCTGCGAGCTAAATTTGTCTATCTATAATATTGATCCGGTTCAAGTCGAATTAACGCTCTAAAAAGTGAAAAAACTAATATATCTCGATAGGATTTCATCTCAGCTTCATTTTCACGACGGATTCGTGTTCCTGAGATTAAATTACATCAAGAAAGCCTGTAACCGCCTATTGATTCCCTTCGTACTTGAAAGTCGGAATTTTACGTCGGTCAACGACGTTCGCAAGCTAATTACCGCTATCTTGCGGTCAAAAATTATTAAATTTTTGTTCTCGATATTTGAAAGGCGTTGATACGCTATTCTTGTGTATTTTGAGCTCAGAAACTCGAATTCACGAGCTGAATCTGTCTATCCATGATATTGACGCGGTTATTATTGATTTAACGCTCTAGAAAGTAATAAAATCAATATATCTCGATAGGATTTTATCCCAGCTTTATTTCCACGACGGATTCTTGTTTCCGCGAGTGGGAGGTTGTTCTTCAACATTCACAGAATTTCTGTGATTTTTCTTAGGATTGAAAAAAGTTCTTTTTCCAAAGTTGAAAGAATGCATAAATGCGAAGGCCTTGATTCAAAAGATAAAAAAAAATTTTTAGGGATTCTTCGAAGATAGAATAATAACGTATAAAATGAAGAATGAAATCGGATATATCGAGGTCTGAAGCGGCGTCGAATACATAGACCGCCCCATACATCTTATGTATATAAAAATTTCGTGTCACGATGTATGTCGCGATAAACTCCGATACTACTGGACCAATTTTTATCATATTTTGTAAGCATCTGTAATTTGGTTCAACTTGGAAGATAGGGTAGTTTTTATCTCAAAAATTGATCTCTATATTTGTTATTGCAAATTAAATGTTCATTACACGACTTTAGTGTGTATTTATCGGTTCTTACTATAAAGTCCTAGTAAATGGCGGTTTGGCATCGAAAAAGTGCACAGATATCCGGTAGATGGCGCCGTGTTTCTATTGAAGCCCAATAAACCTCATATTTCATTCACAAAGATGACGCGTTTGAATATACAATTCACATATATTTTCATGTTCATAATACATTTGACCAATTTTGACATTTTGATACTTTACCTATAACTTTCAAATTTTAGCGGAACGTTTCATTTTCAATCCCATATGATTGAATCTATTTTTAATTTTTTTAGAATAGTAAATTACACACCTAGGGCAGCAAAGCAAAGTCTATCTCGCGGTCAAAAATCATTAAATTTTTGTTTTCGATATTCGAAAGGCGTTGATACGCTATTCTTGTATATTTCGAGCTGAGGAATCTAAATCTGCAAGCTGAATCCATCTCTCTATAATATTGACGCGGTTATAATTGATTCAACGCTCTAGAAAGTAAAAAAATCAATATATCTCGATCGGATTTTATCTCAGCTTCATTTCCACGACGGATTCGTGTTTCTGAGATCAAATTACATCAAGAAAGCCTGTAACCGCCTATTGATTCCCTTCGTACTTGAAAGTCGGAATTTTACGTCGGTCAACGACGTTCGCAAGCTAATTACCGCTATCTCGCGGTCAAAAATCATTGAATTTTTGTTTTCGATATTCGAAAGGCGTTGATACGCTATTCTCGTGTATTTTGAGCTCGGGAATTCGATTCTGCAAGCTAAATTCGTCTATCTATAATATTGATCCGGTTCAAGCCGAATCAACGCTCTAAAAAGTGAAAAAACTAATATATCTCGATAGGATTTGATCTCAGCTCTATTTCCACGACGGATTCGTGTTCCTGAGATCAAATTACATCAAGAAAGCCTGTAACCGCCTATTGATTCCCCTCGTACTTGAAAGTCGGAATTTTACCTCGGTCAACGACGTTCGCAAGCTAATTACCGCTATCTCGCGGTCAAAAATTATTGAATTTTAGTTTTCGATATCCGAAAGGCGTTGATACGCTATTCTCGTGTATAATGAGCTCAGGAATTCGATTCTGCAAGCTAAATTTGTCTATCTATAATATTGATTCGGTTCAAGTCGAATTAACGCTCTAAAAAGTGAAAAAACTAATATATCTCGATAGGATTTCATCTCAGCTTCATCTCCACGACGGATTCGTGTTCCTGAGATCAAATTACATCAAGAAAGCCTGTAACCGCCTATTGATTTCCCTCGAACTTGAAAGTCGGAATTTTACCTCGGTCAACGACGTTCGCAAGCTAATTACCGCTATCTCGCGGTCAAAAATTATTAAATTTTATTTTTCGATATTCGAAAGGCGTTGATACGCTATTCATATGTATTTCGAGCTTAGGAATCCGAATCTGCAAGCTAAATTTGTCTATCTATGATATTGATCCGGTTACATTTGATTTATCGCTCTAAAAAGTGAAAAAATCAATATATCTCAATAGGATTTCATCTTAGCTCCCTTTTCTCGACGAATTCGTGTTCCCGAGATCAAATTACATCAAGGAAGCCTATAACCGCCAATTGATTCCCCTCGTACTTGAAAGTCGGAATTTTACCTCGGTCAACGACGTTCTTAAGCTAATTACCGCTATCTCGCGGTCAAAAATTATTAAATTTTAGTTTTCGATATTCGAAAGGCGTTGATACGGTATTTTTGTGTATTTTGAGCTCAGGAATTCGATTCTGCGAGCTAAATCCGTCTATCTATAATATTGACTCGGTTATAATCGATTTAACGCTCTGACAAGTGAAAAAATCAATATATCTCGATGGGATTTCATCTCAGCTTCATTTTCACGACGGATTCGTGTTCCTGGGATCAAATCACATCAATGAAGCCTATGACCACCTAGTGAATTCCCTCTAACTTGAGAGTCGGATTTTTACGTCGGTCAACGACGTTTGCAAGCTAATTACCGCTATCTCGCGGTCAAAAATCATTGAATTTTTGTTTTCGATATTCGAAAGGCGTTGATACGCTATTCTCGTGTATTTTGAGCTCGGGAATTCGATTCTGCAAGCTAAATTCGTCTATCTATAATATTGATCCGGTTCAAGTCGAATTAACGCTCTTAAAAGTGAAAAACTTAATAAATCTCGATAGGATTTCATCTCAGCTTCATTTCCACGACGGATTCGTGTTCCTAAGATCAAATTTCATCAAGAAAGCCTGTAACCGCCTATTGATTCCCTTTGTACTTGAAAGTCGGAATTTTACCTCGGTCAACGACGTTCGCAAGCTAATTACCGCTATCTCGCGGTCAAAAATCATTGAATTTTTGTTTTCGATATTCGAAAGGCGTTGTTACGCTATTCTGGTGTATTTTGAGCTCAGGAATTCGATTCTGCGAGCTAAATTTGTCTATCTATAATATTGATCCGGTTCAAGTCGAATTAACGCTCTAAAAAGTGAAAAAACTAATATATCTCGATAGGATTTCATCTCAGCTTCATTTTCACGACGGATTCGTGTTCCTGAGATTAAATTACATCAAGAAAGCCTGTAACCGCCTATTGATTCCCTTCGTACTTGAAAGTCGGAATTTTACGTCGGTCAACGACGTTCGCAAGCTAATTACCGCTATCTTGCGGTCAAAAATTATTAAATTTTTGTTCTCGATATTTGAAAGGCGTTGATACGCTATTCTTGTGTATTTTGAGCTCAGAAACTCGAATTCACGAGCTGAATCTGTCTATCCATGATATTGACGCGGTTATTATTGATTTAACGCTTTAGAAAGTAATAAAATCAATATATCTCGATAGGATTTTATCCCAGCTTTATTTCCACGACGGATTCTTGTTTCCGCGAGTGGGAGGTTGTTCTTCAACATTCACAGAATTTCTGTGATTTTTCTTAGGATTGAAAAAAGTTCTTTTTCCAAAGTTGAAAGAATGCATAAATGCGAAGGCCTTGATTCAAAAGATAAAAAAAAATTTTTAGGGATTCTTCGAAGATAGAATAATAACGTATAAAATGAAGAATGAAATCGGATATATCGAGGTCTGAAGCGGCGTCGAATACATAGACCGCCCCATACATCTTATGTATATAAAAATTTCGTGTCACGATGTATGTCGCGATAAACTCCGATACTACTGGACCAATTTTTATCATATTTTGTAAGCATCTGTAATTTGGTTCAACTTGGAAGATAGGGTAGTTTTTATCTCAAAAATTGATCTCTATATTTGTTATTGCAAATTAAATGTTCATTACACGACTTTAGTGTGTATTTATCGGTTCTTACTATAAAGTCCTAGTAAATGGCGGTTTGGCATCGAAAAAGTGCACAGATATCCGGTAGATGGCGCCGTGTTTCTATTGAAGCCCAATAAACCTCATATTTCATTCACAAAGATGACGCGTTTGAATATACAATTCACATATATTTTCATGTTCATAATACATTTGACCAATTTTGTCATTTTGATACTTTACCTATAACTTTCAAATTTTAGCGGAACGTTTCATTTTCAATCCCATATGATTGAATCTATTTTTAATTTTTTTAGAATAGTAAATTACACACCTAGGGCAGCAAAGCAAAGTCTATCTCGCGGTCAAAAATCATTAAATTTTTGTTTTCGATATTCGAAAGGCGTTGATACGCTATTCTTGTATATTTCGAGCTGAGGAATCTAAATCTGCAAGCTGAATCCATCTCTCTATAATATTGACGCGGTTATAATTGATTCAACGCTCTAGAAAGTAAAAAAATCAATATATCTCGATCGGATTTTATCTCAGCTTCATTTCCACGACGGATTCGTGTTTCTGAGATCAAATTACATCAAGAAAGCCTGTAACCGCCTATTGATTCCCTTCGTACTTGAAAGTCGGAATTTTACGTCGGTCAACGACGTTCGCAAGCTAATTACCGCTATCTCGCGGTCAAAAATCATTGAATTTTTGTTTTCGATATTCGAAAGGCGTTGATACGCTATTCTCGTGTATTTTGAGCTCGGGAATTCGATTCTGCAAGCTAAATTCGTCTATCTATAATATTGATCCGGTTCAAGCCGAATCAACGCTCTAAAAAGTGAAAAAACTAATATATCTCGATAGGATTTCATCTCAGCTTCATTTCCACGACGGATTCGTGTTCCTGAGATCAAATTACATCAAGAAAGCCTGTAACCGCCTATTGATTCCCCTCGTACTTGAAAGTCGGAATTTTACCTCGGTCAACGACGTTCGCAAGCTAATTACCGCTATCTCGCGGTCAAAAATTATTGAATTTTAGTTTTCGATATCCGAAAGGCGTTGATACGCTATTCTCGTGTATAATGAGCTCAGGAATTCGATTCTGCAAGCTAAATTTGTCTATCTATAATATTGATTCGGTTCAAGTCGAATTAACGCTCTAAAAAGTGAAAAAACTAATATATCTCGATAGGATTTCATCTCAGCTTCATCTCCACGACGGATTCGTGTTCCTGAGATCAAATTACATCAAGAAAGCCTGTAACCGCCTATTGATTTCCCTCGAACTTGAAAGTCGGAATTTTACCTCGGTCAACGACGTTCGCAAGCTAATTACCGCTATCTCGCGGTCAAAAATTATTAAATTTTATTTTTCGATATTCGAAAGGCGTTGATACGCTATTCATATGTATTTCGAGCTTAGGAATCCGAATCTGCAAGCTAAATTTGTCTATCTATGATATTGATCCGGTTACATTTGATTTATCGCTCTAAAAAGTGAAAAAATCAATATATCTCAATAGGATTTCATCTTAGCTCCCTTTTCTCGACGAATTCGTGTTCCCGAGATCAAATTACATCAAGGAAGCCTATAACCGCCAATTGATTCCCCTCGTACTTGAAAGTCGGAATTTTACCTCGGTCAACGACGTTCTTAAGCTAATTACCGCTATCTCGCGGTCAAAAATTATTAAATTTTAGTTTTCGATATTCGAAAGGCGTTGATACGGTATTTTTGTGTATTTTGAGCTCAGGAATTCGATTCTGCGAGCTAAATCCGTCTATCTATAATATTGACTCGGTTATAATCGATTTAACGCTCTGACAAGTGAAAAAATCAATATATCTCGATGGGATTTCATCTCAGCTTCATTTTCACGACGGATTCGTGTTCCTGGGATCAAATCACATCAATGAAGCCTATGACCACCTAGTGAATTCCCTCTAACTTGAGAGTCGGATTTTTACGTCGGTCAACGACGTTTGCAAGCTAATTACCGCTATCTCGCGGTCAAAAATCATTGAATTTTTGTTTTCGATATTCGAAAGGCGTTGATACGCTATTCTCGTGTATTTTGAGCTCGGGAATTCGATTCTGCAAGCTAAATTCGTCTATCTATAATATTGATCCGGTTCAAGTCGAATTAACGCTCTTAAAAGTGAAAAACTTAATAAATCTCGATAGGATTTCATCTCAGCTTCATTTCCACGACGGATTCGTGTTCCTAAGATCAAATTTCATCAAGAAAGCCTGTAACCGCCTATTGATTCCCTTTGTACTTGAAAGTCGGAATTTTACCTCGGTCAACGACGTTCGCAAGCTAATTACCGCTATCTCGCGGTCAAAAATCATTGAATTTTTGTTTTCGATATTCGAAAGGCGTTGTTACGCTATTCTGGTGTATTTTGAGCTCAGGAATTCGATTCTGCGAGCTAAATTTGTCTATCTATAATATTGATCCGGTTCAAGTCGAATTAACGCTCTAAAAAGTGAAAAAACTAATATATCTCGATAGGATTTCATCTCAGCTTCATTTTCACGACGGATTCGTGTTCCTGAGATTAAATTACATCAAGAAAGCCTGTAACCGCCTATTGATTCCCTTCGTACTTGAAAGTCGGAATTTTACGTCGGTCAACGACGTTCGCAAGCTAATTACCGCTATCTTGCGGTCAAAAATTATTAAATTTTTGTTCTCGATATTTGAAAGGCGTTGATACGCTATTCTTGTGTATTTTGAGCTCAGAAACTCGAATTCACGAGCTGAATCTGTCTATCCATGATATTGACGCGGTTATTATTGATTTAACGCTTTAGAAAGTAATAAAATCAATATATCTCGATAGGATTTTATCCCAGCTTTATTTCCACGACGGATTCTTGTTTCCGCGAGTGGGAGGTTGTTCTTCAACATTCACAGAATTTCTGTGATTTTTCTTAGGATTGAAAAAAGTTCTTTTTCCAAAGTTGAAAGAATGCATAAATGCGAAGGCCTTGATTCAAAAGATAAAAAAAAATTTTTAGGGATTCTTCGAAGATAGAATAATAACGTATAAAATGAAGAATGAAATCGGATATATCGAGGTCTGAAGCGGCGTCGAATACATAGACCGCCCCATACATCTTATGTATATAAAAATTTCGTGTCACGATGTATGTCGCGATAAACTCCGATACTACTGGACCAATTTTTATCATATTTTGTAAGCATCTGTAATTTGGTTCAACTTGGAAGATAGGGTAGTTTTTATCTCAAAAATTGATCTCTATATTTGTTATTGCAAATTAAATGTTCATTACACGACTTTAGTGTGTATTTATCGGTTCTTACTATAAAGTCCTAGTAAATGGCGGTTTGGCATCGAAAAAGTGCACAGATATCCGGTAGATGGCGCCGTGTTTCTATTGAAGCCCAATAAACCTCATATTTCATTCACAAAGATGACGCGTTTGAATATACAATTCACATATATTTTCATGTTCATAATACATTTGACCAATTTTGTCATTTTGATACTTTACCTATAACTTTCAAATTTTAGCGGAACGTTTCATTTTCAATCCCATATGATTGAATCTATTTTTAATTTTTTTAGAATAGTAAATTACACACCTAGGGCAGCAAAGCAAAGTCTATCTCGCGGTCAAAAATCATTAAATTTTTGTTTTCGATATTCGAAAGGCGTTGATACGCTATTCTTGTATATTTCGAGCTGAGGAATCTAAATCTGCAAGCTGAATCCATCTCTCTATAATATTGACGCGGTTATAATTGATTCAACGCTCTAGAAAGTAAAAAAATCAATATATCTCGATCGGATTTTATCTCAGCTTCATTTCCACGACGGATTCGTGTTTCTGAGATCAAATTACATCAAGAAAGCCTGTAACCGCCTATTGATTCCCTTCGTACTTGAAAGTCGGAATTTTACGTCGGTCAACGACGTTCGCAAGCTAATTACCGCTATCTCGCGGTCAAAAATCATTGAATTTTTGTTTTCGATATTCGAAAGGCGTTGATACGCTATTCTCGTGTATTTTGAGCTCGGGAATTCGATTCTGCAAGCTAAATTCGTCTATCTATAATATTGATCCGGTTCAAGCCGAATCAACGCTCTAAAAAGTGAAAAAACTAATATATCTCGATAGGATTTCATCTCAGCTTCATTTCCACGACGGATTCGTGTTCCTGAGATCAAATTACATCAAGAAAGCCTGTAACCGCCTATTGATTCCCCTCGTACTTGAAAGTCGGAATTTTACCTCGGTCAACGACGTTCGCAAGCTAATTACCGCTATCTCGCGGTCAAAAATTATTGAATTTTAGTTTTCGATATCCGAAAGGCGTTGATACGCTATTCTCGTGTATAATGAGCTCAGGAATTCGATTCTGCAAGCTAAATTTGTCTATCTATAATATTGATTCGGTTCAAGTCGAATTAACGCTCTAAAAAGTGAAAAAACTAATATATCTCGATAGGATTTCATCTCAGCTTCATCTCCACGACGGATTCGTGTTCCTGAGATCAAATTACATCAAGAAAGCCTGTAACCGCCTATTGATTTCCCTCGAACTTGAAAGTCGGAATTTTACCTCGGTCAACGACGTTCGCAAGCTAATTACCGCTATCTCGCGGTCAAAAATTATTAAATTTTATTTTTCGATATTCGAAAGGCGTTGATACGCTATTCATATGTATTTCGAGCTTAGGAATCCGAATCTGCAAGCTAAATTTGTCTATCTATGATATTGATCCGGTTACATTTGATTTATCGCTCTAAAAAGTGAAAAAATCAATATATCTCAATAGGATTTCATCTTAGCTCCCTTTTCTCGACGAATTCGTGTTCCCGAGATCAAATTACATCAAGGAAGCCTATAACCGCCAATTGATTCCCCTCGTACTTGAAAGTCGGAATTTTACCTCGGTCAACGACGTTCTTAAGCTAATTACCGCTATCTCGCGGTCAAAAATTATTAAATTTTAGTTTTCGATATTCGAAAGGCGTTGATACGGTATTTTTGTGTATTTTGAGCTCAGGAATTCGATTCTGCGAGCTAAATCCGTCTATCTATAATATTGACTCGGTTATAATCGATTTAACGCTCTGACAAGTGAAAAAACTAATATATCTCGATAGGATTTCATCTCAGCTTCATCTCCACGACGGATTCGTGTTCCTGAGATCAAATTACATCAAGAAAGCCTGTAACCGCCTATTGATTTCCCTCGAACTTGAAAGTCGGAATTTTACCTCGGTCAACGACGTTCGCAAGCTAATTACCGCTATCTCGCGGTCAAAAATTATTAAATTTTATTTTTCGATATTCGAAAGGCGTTGATACGCTATTCATATGTATTTCGAGCTTAGGAATCCGAATCTGCAAGCTAAATTTGTCTATCTATGATATTGATCCGGTTACATTTGATTTATCGCTCTAAAAAGTGAAAAAATCAATATATCTCAATAGGATTTCATCTTAGCTCCCTTTTCTCGACGAATTCGTGTTCCCGAGATCAAATTACATGAATGAAGCCTTTTACCGCCTATTTGACCCCCTCAAACTTGAAAGTCGGAGGTTTACCTCGGTCAACGACGTTCGCAAGCTAATTACCTCTATTTCGGGGCCAAAAATTATCAACAATTTTTTTTCGATATTTCACAGGCGTTGATACGCTATTCATATGTATTTCGAGCTCAGGAATCCAAATCTGCAAGCTAAATCCGTCCATCTTCAATATTGACGCGGTCATAATCAATCATTTAACGCTCTGCAAAGTGAAAAAATCAATATATCTCGATAGGATTTCATTTCAGCTTCATTCTCACGACGGGTTCGTGTCCCTGACATCAAATTTGTTCGATTCGTGGATTAAATAACTCGAAACTGGTTAATAAACAAAACAGATCTATATTATATAAATGAGTACATGCTCTTAACAGAGTCGGAGTGGAGCTACTGTACATTTACATAGCGTAGTTTGTGATAGAGAGACCATCACCAAGTTGGCGCCGAATATTATTATTTTTTCCAAAATTTTATCCCAAAAAATTGCTCCTGAAATGCTCTTTCAGGATACACAATTGCTCCACTTGAATAATTGTTCGATAATTATTTATTCGTAATTAAGAAAATCAAATTTTACTTTCCGAATATCTCGGCAAATATTGATTTGTCCTAATCATTCGGGGTGCCAAAAAATTGCTCTTCCATTTTTCCACCAGGAATGATCGTTTTTTTATGCATACATTAATTATAAATAAATTAATAGTGATAATTGCTATTGTTACCGGGATAATCAGTTTGTGACGTCATAACTGCGATTATTCGTCAGTCGTCAGTCGACTATTTATAATACAATTAAGTCATAAGATTATTGCTTTAATGAGTTAATTACACCTATGTATTAATATTTTCGTACAAATGCGGATATTATCGATCATAAAATATTTTCTACTTTTCCTTTTTTTCTTCCGCGGAGTATTTTTAATCAATTTGTTAATCATTTTCAAAAATAATTTCTATTTTTATACATTAGCTGTGGATTAAAAATTAAAATAACCAAATCGTTTGTACTCTAGTAGTATTTAACCATGTCAAATCACTATGGCTTACACTCATGTTAACGACTGAGGAATAATCGCAGTTATGGCGTCACGAACTGATTATCCCGGTAACAATAGCAATTACCACTATTAATTTATTTATAATTAATGTATGCATAAAGAAACGATCATTCCTGGTAGAAAAATGGAGGAGCAATTTTTTGGCACCCCGAATGATTAGGACAAATCAATATTTGCCGAGATATTCGAAAAGTAAAATTTGATTTTCTTAATTACGAATAAATAATTAACGAATAATTATTCAAGTGGAGCAATTGTATGTCCTGAAAGAGCATTTCAGGAGCAATTTTTGGGATAAAATGTTTGAAAAAATATTATTATTCGGCGCCAACTTGGTCATGGTGATAGAGAGATGTTCTATCTTTCTCTTTCCTGGGTGAGTCAATCTCGCAACACGTCTTCGTTGTCTACAAAAGGATGGCGCAAAGTGTACCGGTTCAGGATGGAATCAAGTTACAATATTTACTACATATTACAACAAAATTACATCAATAAAGCCTATAACCGCCTATTGAAACCCTCAAATTCGGAAGATGGATTTTTACCTTGTTATCCGCTGACGTTCGGGAGCTAACTACCGCTATCTCGGGGTTAAAAATTATTAAATTTTTGTTTTCGATATTCGTAAGGCGTTGATACGCTATTGTTGTGTATTTTAAGCTCAGGAATTCGATTCTGCGAGCTAAATCCATATATCTATAATATTGATCCGGTTGAAGTCGATTCAACGCTCCAAAAAGTGAAAAAATTAATAAATCTCGATAGGATTTCATCTCAGCTTCATTTTCACGACGGATTCGTGTTCCTGAGATCAAATTACATCAAGGAAGCCTATAACCGCCAATTGATTCCCCTCGTACTTGAAAGTCGGAATTTTACCTCGGTCAACGACGTTCTTAAGCTAATTACCGCTACCTCGCGGTCAAAAATTATTAAATTTTTGTTTTCGATATTCGAAAGGCGTTGATACGCTATTCTTGTGTATTTTGAGCTCAGGAATTCGATTCTGCGAGCTAAATCCGTCTATCTATAATATTGACTCGGTTATAATCGATTTAACGCTCTGACAAGTGAAAAAATCAATATATCTCGATGGGATTTCATCTCAGCTTCATTTTCACGACGGATTCGTGTTCCTGGGATCAAATCACATCAATGAAGCCTATGACCACCTAGTGAATTCCCTCTAACTTGAGAGTCGGATTTTCACGTCGGTCAACGACGTTTGCAAGCTAATTACCGCTATCTCGCGGTCAAAAATTATTAAATTTTTGTTTTCGATATTCGAAAGGCGTTGATACGGTATTTTTGTGTATTTTGAGCTGAGGTTTCTAAATCTGCAAGCTGAATCCATCTCTCTATAATATTGACGCGGTTATAATTGATTCAACGCTCTAGAAATTAAAAAAATCAATATATCTCGATAGGATTTTATCTCAGCTTCATTTCCACGACGGATTCGTGTTTCTGAGATCAAATTACATCAAGAAAGCCTGTAACCGCCTATTGAATCCCTTCGTACTTGAAAGTCGGAATTTTACGTCGGTCAACGACGTTCGCAAGCTAATTACCGCTATCTCGCGGTCAAAAATCATTGAATTTTTGTTTTCGATATTCGAAAGGCGTTGATACGCTATTCTCGTGTATTTTGAGCTCGGGAATTCGATTCTGCAAGCTAAATTCGTCTATCTATAATATTGATCCGGTTCAAGTCGAATTAACGCTCTTAAAAGTGAAAAAATTAATAAATCTCGATAGGATTTCATCTCAGCTTCATTTCCACGACGGATTCGTGTTCCTGAGATCAAATTACATCAAGGAAGCCTATAACCGCCAATTGATTCCCCTCGTACTTGAAAGTCGGAATTTTACCTCGGTCAACGACGTTCTTAAGCTAATTACCGCTATCTCGCGGTCAAAAATTATTAAATTTTAGTTTTCGATA
The DNA here is from genome assembly GCA_963932425.1 of Athalia cordata. Classification (NCBI taxonomy): domain Eukaryota; kingdom Metazoa; phylum Arthropoda; class Insecta; order Hymenoptera; family Athaliidae; genus Athalia; species Athalia cordata. The sequence continues at coordinate 65,609,386 of OZ010625.1, forward strand.
TTCGAAAGGCGTTGATACGGTATTTTTGTGTATTTTGAGCTCAGGAATTCGATTCTGCGAGCTAAATCCGTCTATCTATAATATTGACTCGGTTATAATCGATTTAACGCTCTGACAAGTGAAAAAATCAATATATCTCGATGGGATTTCATCTCAGCTTCATTTTCACGACGGATTCGTGTTCCTGGGATCAAATCACATCAATGAAGCCTATGACCACCTAGTGAATTCCCTCTAACTTGAGAGTCGGATTTTTACGTCGGTCAACGACGTTTGCAAGCTAATTACCGCTATCTCGCGGTCAAAAATCATTGAATTTTTGTTTTCGATATTCGAAAGGCGTTGATACGCTATTCTCGTGTATTTTGAGCTCGGGAATTCGATTCTGCAAGCTAAATTCGTCTATCTATAATATTGATCCGGTTCAAGTCGAATTAACGCTCTAAAAAGTGAAAAAACTAATATATCTCGATAGGATTTCATCTCAGCTTCATTTTCACGACGGATTCGTGTTCCTGAGATTAAATTACATCAAGAAAGCCTGTAACCGCATGTTGATTCCCCTCGTACTTGAGAGTCGGAATTTTACCTCGGTCAACGACGTTCGTAAGCTAATTACCGCTATCTTGCGGTCAAAAATTATTGAATTTTTGTTTTCGATTTTCGAAAGGCGTTGATACGGTATTTTTGTGTATTTTGAGCTCAGGAATTCGATTCCGCAAGTTAAATTCGTCTATCCATAATATTGATCCGGTCCAAATCGAATTAACGCTCTAAAAAGTGAAAAAATTAATATATCTCGGTAGGATTTCATCTCAGCTTCATTTCTCCCACGGATTCGTGTTCCTGAGGTCAAAATACGTGAGAAGAGCGCCGTTATCATATATTTTATAAATATATCACGCTATTTTTCTAATTTTCTTCCTTATTACACGATTATTGCACAAGGATTTCATGAGCATTCCATTTTAAGCATATTATGTCATATGATATCATAAAATTCTAAAATCAATAGATAACAGCAAGCCCGAAGAACAACCGAAAGATTATGAACCTCTTACTCATAGGAATTTTGAATATTATTAACTTTAATTTTCTCATATCTCACATACCTAATATAACGGGATAAATGCCAAAACGAGAATCTCACACAGTATTCATAATTTTCAGACCAAAGCAGCCTCCTGGTATCATTCGAGTCATCGGATCATACGAGACTCTGTGAGTCGAACCATCTCTATACCGCAGCAGCTCACAGCAGTACATATAGAGCGATATTAGCTACGGCAGCAGGACCCAATGTACGTAACGATATATACCTATATATATCCGCAGTCACACGCCAACGTGTTAGCGATGGTTCAGAAAACACGAAAAGTAGTCGGAAGTCATCGGTAAAGAATCTAGGCAGTCATTATGGCAGTTACGAGTGTAATTCGAACAAATCAAGAGCAACTCGTTACCAGCGACAGCAAAAATTTCCTGATAGATCCAGTCGAGTCAGAAGAGGTACCAAAATGATACTCAAGTATACCACATATACACCATGTCACATGGTATCACAGAATTTTTTAATCAACAGGTATCGACAAGCCCGAATGACAACAACTGAAAGATTCCAAACCCCCTACTTATTTGTACTTCGAATATGAATAATTTCAATTTCCTCATATCACACATACCTGATATAACGAAATAAATGACAGAACAAAACTCTCACACAGGACTTATGATTTTCAGGCGAGACTAGCCCTGTGTCATCCCAGTCATCGGATCATACAAAACTCTGTGAGTCGAACCATCTCCATACCGCAGCAGCATATAGGAGGAGTACGAAGGATACAGAGCAATCACGCTTTAATACCAAGAGGACCCAATGTACGCAACGATGTACATATATGTATATACATATATGCTTATGTATACATACACTAACGTAATAGCGATAGTATAGAAAATACTGATGAGTTGTACTCGTAATTTTTCGGTGAAGAATCTAGGCAGTAGCATATTGTGCGAGTTACGATTGTAGATGATTCAATAATGTAACATATATACGGCATCATAGATATATCCATGACAGCAGCAATGAAAAAATTCGAACAGATCTAGATAAGTCGGGAGAGGTATGAAAATCAATTCTAGTGTACTATGTACAGATGAATCGTTTATTTGAGAAACCCCATAAGTCAAAAATACTAAATTTTTCAGGAGAAGCAAAAAACATTTTCCCAGGTCAAGTTTGCATTAACATCGTGAACCAATGATGAATAATAATAATGTTAACATCCCTAAAAAGAGTCGATTATAAAAAAATTTAATCGTTAATTACTACAATTAATAATAATGATTTAAAGTTGGTTGACTTATGGGGTTTCTCAACAAAACGAACAAAATAGTGAAAAAATCCTTAATTTATCAATTTTTCTGTCTCAATAATTTATTAAATTCATAAAATAAGCTACAAAATATGTAGTAGAACTACAATTAACGGAAATTATAACAAATAATCATTTATTTTTAAATTAAAGTCAGTGAAATCACAGTAAACAATGAAACAATAATTTAATTAAATTTTATCAAACTAAAATTGCAGAAATTATTGAAATTCAACTGAATTAAACATTGAACTGAATTAAATTTGTCTAATTATTAATACCAATATACAAATTCATGGTTATCACTTGTTACACTTCAGGAGTTTCACGGTCTTCAACGGGCCAAGCGTAAATCTCGTCGTGAAACAACTTTATTTTTCTTTTTTAAGAAAGATAAGCCTTCAATTTTGCACTGACTCGCTTCGCTCGGGGCCAAACACGCAGGGACGTAAGTGAGACTTACGTCCCGTAGTGTGTATACTATTTTTCTTCCTACCCTGCTTGAAAGTGCGTTCGCACGTAATTATTGTCATCGCATGTTCAAATTATTATTCGCTCCCTGTCAAGAGATGACGCGGTGATAGGGAGAAAAAGTAGCACTTACGTCCCCAAAAGCAGGGACGTAACACGCACTTTCGAGCAGGGTAGGAAGAAAACATATATACAGCATCATAGATATATCGAACTATGTCCATGACAGCAGCAATGAGAAAATTCGAACAGATCTAGATGAGTCGGAAGAGGTATGAAAATCAATACTAGTGTACTATGTACAGATATTATCGATTCAAAAATTTGTAACTCAGAAAATGGGTGTATGGTTATAGGTACAGGTACATACACACACACCACGCACAGGTATCTTTCGTATCGAATTTCATACGAATTGAGATAGATTAGATATAGGGGGACCAGAGACGAAAATAGAGAGAGGGAGAGGACAAAGAGAGGAAAATTCATTCCATCAAAGGGCATTGCCCCATAAGAGATAGAGAGCGACGGTAGTATAGCACAAGCAAGATTCGAATAGTCATTTCGAAGACATGACGGTGAAGGAGGTAATGAGAAGATACATTAAGATGTATTATAGCATAAAATTCTCGGAGTATAACTCACTGTAATCGTGTAGCTATAGAACAGAGATATAAATGAATCGTTCATTTTTCATATAGATTTTCTCAATGAATATTTCCTGCTGCTTTTATATCAGGTAATTGGAAGGAACACGAATTCATCGAGGAAATAGAGCTTAGATGAAATCCTATTAAGATATATTGATTTTGTCACTTTTTAGAGCGTTAAATCGATTTTAACTAGATCAATATTATAGATAGACGAATTTGGCTTGCAGATTCGAATTCCTGAGCTCAAAATACACAAGAATAGCGTATCAACGCCTTTCGAATATCGAAAACAAAAATTGATTAATTTTTGACCGCGAGACCGCGAGATAGAGGTAGTTAGGTTGCGAACGTCGCGGATAACCGGGTAAAAATCCAACTTTTGAGTTTTAGCGGGTTTAACAGGAGGTCATAGGCTTTCTTGATGTAATTTGATCTCAGGAACACGAATTCGTCAAGAAAATGAAGCTGAGATGTGATCCTATCGAGATATATTGATTTTTTCACTTTTTAGAGCGGTTAATCGATTTTAACCGAATCAATATTATAGATAGACGGATTTGGCTTGCAGATTCGAATTCCCGAGCTCAAAATACACAAGAAAAGCGTATGAGCGCCTCTTGAATATCAAAAACAAAAAATCAATGATTTTTGACCCCGAAATAGAGGTAATTAGCTTGCGAACGTCACGGATAACGGGGTTAAAATCCAACTTGTGAGTTTTAGGGGGTTCAATAAGCGGTCATAGGGTTATTTCATGTCATTTGATTTCAGGAACACGAATTCATCGGGGAAATGTAGCTCAGATGAAATCCTATTGAGATATATTGATTGTTTCACTTTTTAGAGCATTAAATCGATTTTAACCCTATCAAAATTATAGATGGACGAATTTAGCTTGCAGATTCGAATTCCTGAGCTCAAAATACACAAGAAAAGCGTATAAGCGCCTTTTGAATATCAAAAACAAAAAATCAATGATTTTTGAGCCCGAAATAGAGGTAATTAGCTTGCGAATGTCACGGATAACGGGGTCAAAATCCAACTTTTGAGTTTCGGGGGGTTCAATAAGCGGTCATAGGGTTTTTTCATGTCATTCGATCTCAGGAACACGAATTCATCGGGGAAATGTAGCTCAGATAAAATCCTATTGAGATATATTGAATCTTTCACTTTTTAGAGCATTAAATCGATTTTAACCCCATCAAAATTATAAATAGACGAATTTAGCTTGCAGATTCGAATTCCTGAGCTCAAAATACACAAGAAAAGCGTATGAGCGCCTCTTGAATATCAAAAACAAAAAATCAATGATTTTTGACCCCGAAATAGAGGTAATTAGCTTGCGAACGTCACGGTTAACGGGGTCAAAATCCAACTTGTGAGTTTTTGGGGGTTCAATAAGCGGTCATAGGGTTTTTTCATGTCATTTGATCTCAGGAACACGAATTCATCGGGGAAATGTAGCTCAGATGAAATCCTATTGAGATATATTGATTTTTTCACTTTTTAGAGCATTAAATCGATTTTAACCCTATCAAAATTATAGATAGACGAATTTAGCTTGCAGATTCGAATTCCTGAGCTCAAAATACACAAGAAAAGTGTATGAGCGCCTCTTGAATATCAAAAACAAAAAATCAATGATTTTTGACCCCGAAATAGAGGTAATTAGCTTGCGAACGTCACGAATAACGGGGTCAAAATCCAACTTGTGAGTTTTGGGGGGTTCAATGAGCGGTCATAGGGTTTTTTCATGTCATTTGATCTCAGGAACACGAATTCGTCGAGGAAATGGAGCTCAGATGAAATCCTATTGAGATATATTGAATCTTTCACTTTTTAGAGCATTAAATCGATTTTAACCCCATCAAAATTATGGATAGACGAATTTAGCTTGCAGATTCGAATTCCTGAGCTCAAAATACACAAGAAAAGCGTATGAGCGCCTCTTGAATATCAAAAACAAAAAATCAATGATTTTTGACCCCGAAATAGAGGTAATTAGCTTGCGAACGTCACGGTTAACGGGGTCAAAATCCAACTTGTGAGTTTTTGGGGGTTCAATAAGCGGTCATAGGGTTTTTTCATGTCATTTGATCTCAGGAACACGAATTCATCGGGGAAATGTAGCTCAGATGAAATCCTATTGAGATATATTGATTTTTTCACTTTTTAGAGCATTAAATCGATTTTAACCCTATCAAAATTATAGATAGACGAATTTAGCTTGCAGATTCGAATTCCTGAGCTCAAAATACACAAGAAAAGCGTATGAGCGCCTCTTGAATATCAAAAACAAAAAATCAATGATTTTTGACCCCGAAATAGAGGTAATTAGCTTGCGAACGTCACGCATAACGGGGTCAAAATCCAACTTGTGAGTTTTGGGGGGTTCAATGAGCGGTCATAGGGTTTTTTCATGTCATTTGATCTCAGGAACACGAATTCGTCGAGGAAATGGAGCTCAGATGAAATCCTATTGAGATATATTGATTTTTTCACTTTTTAGAGCATTAAATCGATTTTAACCCCATCAAAATTATGGATAGACGAATTTAGCTTGCAGATTCGAATTCCTGAGCTCAAAATACACAAGAAAAGCGTATGAGCGCCTCTTGAATATCAAAAACAAAAAATCAATGATTTTTGACCCCGAAATAGAGGTAATTAGCTTGCGAACGTCACGGTTAACGGGGTCAAAATCCAACTTGTGAGTTTTGGGGGGTTCAATGAGCGGTCATAGGGTTTTTTCATGTCATTTGATCTCAGGAACACGAATTCGTCGAGGAAATGGAGCTCAGATGAAATCCTATCGAGATATATTGATTTTTTCACTTTTTAGAGCGTTGAATCGATTTTAACCAGATTAATATTGAAGATAGACGTATTTGGCTTGCAGATTCGAATTCCCGAGCTCAAAATACACAAAAAAAGTGTATAAACACGCGTGTAAAAAACGCGCGCTTGGAAAACGCGCGGTAAGCAGTCCGCGGTTAGGTAAGGCTAGGTTAGAGAGGGTAATTGGCCGCCCGACGTCCCAATTACGGTCCCGAGGGTGGTTAGAGGTCTAATTCGCGGCCTGACGTCCCGAGTCGGGTCCCGAGGGCGGTTAGAGGTCTAATTCGCGTCCCGACGTCACTGGTCGGGTCCCGAGGGCGGTTAGAGGGCTAATTCACGTCCCGACGTCACTGGTCGGGTCCCGAGGGCGGTTAGAGGTCTAATTCGCGTCCCGACGTCACTGGTCGGGTCCCGAGGGCGGTTAGAGGTCTAACTCGCGTCCCGACGTCACTATTAGGGTCCCGAGGGCGGTTAGAGGGCTAATTCGCGTCCCGACGTCACTGGTCGGGTCCCGAGGGCGGTTAGAGGTCTAATTCGCGTTCCGACGTCACTGGTCGGGTCCCGAGGGCGGTTAGAGGGCTAATTCGCGTCCCGATGTCACTGGTCACGTCCCGAGGGCGGTTAGAGGTCTAATTCGCGTCCCGACGTCACTGGTCGGGTCCCGAGGGCGGTTAGAGGGCTAATTCGCGTCCCGACGTCACTGGTCGGGTCCCGAGGGCGGTTAGAGGGCTAATTCGCGTCCCGACGTCACTGGTCACGTCCCGAGGGCGGTTAGAGGTCTAATTCGCGTCCCGACGTCACTATTAGGGTCCCGAGGGCGGTTAGAGGGCTAATTCGCGTCCCGACGTCACTGGTCACGTCCCGAGGGCGGTTAGAGGTCTAATTCGCGTCCCGACGTCACTGGTCACGTCCCGAGGGCGGTTAGAGGTCTAATTCGCGTCCCGACGTCACTATTAGGGTCCCGAGGGCGGTTAGAGGGCTAATTCGCGTCCCGACGTCACTGGTCGGGTCCCGAGGGCGGTTAGAGGGCTAATTCGCGTCCCGACGTCACTGGTCACGTCCCGAGGGCGGTTAGAGGTCTAATTCGCGTCCTGACGTCACTGGTCGGGTCCCGAGGGCGGTTAGAGGTCTAACTCGCGTCCCGACGTCACTATTAGGGTCCCGAGGGCGGTTAGAGGGCTAATTCGCGTCCCGATGTCACTGGTCACGTCCCGAGGGCGGTTAGAGGTCTAATTCGCGTCCCGACGTCACTGGTCGGGTCCCGAGGGCGGTTAGAGGGCTAATTCGCGTCCCGACGTCACTGGTCGGGTCCCGAGGGCGGTTAGAGGGCTAATTCGCGTCCCGACGTCACTGGTCACGTCCCGAGGGCGGTTAGAGGTCTAATTCGCGTCCCGACGTCACTATTAGGGTCCCGAGGGCGGTTAGAGGGCTAATTCGCGTCCCGACGTCACTGGTCACGTCCCGAGGGCGGTTAGAGGTCTAATTCGCGTCCCGACGTCACTGGTCACGTCCCGAGGGCGGTTAGAGGTCTAATTCGCGTCCCGACGTCACTATTAGGGTCCCGAGGGCGGTTAGAGGGCTAATTCGCGTCCCGACGTCACTGGTCGGGTCCCGAGGGCGGTTAGAGGGCTAATTCGCGTCCCGACGTCACTGGTCACGTCCCGAGGGCGGTTAGAGGTCTAATTCGCGTCCCGACGTCACTATTAGGGTCCCGAGGGCGGTTAGAGGGCTAATTCGCGTCCCGACGTCACTATTAGGGTCCCGAGGGCGGTTAGAGGGCTAATTCGCGTCCCGACGTCACTATTAGGGTCCCGAGGGCGGTTAGAGGGCTAATTCGCGTCCCGACGTCACTGGTCACGTCCCGAGGGCGGTTAGAGGTTTAATTCGCGTCCCGACGTCACTATTAGGGTCCCGAGGGCGGTTAGAGGGCTAATTCGCGTCCCGACGTCACTGGTCGGGTCCCGAGGGCGGTTAGAGGGC